>OY101450.1:19818233-20051288 GCA_956483635.1 Panzeria rudis | reverse complement strand
ATTTTAGACATGGAGAGATTTTCAACACAAATTTAGACAATATATGATCGTAAATTTAAAATAATGTTTTAGAGTGTACTCAGCCAACAGTGCCCATATAAGTCTAGGTTCACAAATAAAAGTTTTATTTTGGAAATTTTCTCTAACTCTATTTTAAAATTTCATTCATATCTACACACTGAATTTTTTTAATGAAATCTAAAAGAAAATGTAAAATTAAGCTGTATCAACATCGGGTTGGCCATTACGAATTAAAAAACAAAAGAGGATTTCACCCAAAAACTAAGACTTTCTGAAAGAAAACTTTCATAATGTGAACCGATACTAAACGTGGGCTTTAATCAATTTGAAAATTCAACTGCAGTAATTTTTAAAGTATATTCTTCTGAAACATTGAAAAGAAAAAATTTAAGTTTTGAAAAATTTTTTAGAAAAACGTCGTACAATTAAGTACTAATTTTTGCAAAATTTATCCATTGTTTACTCTCATTTCCAAGTCTTGACTTTGATTCTTTTTCACGACTAAATGAATTGAAATAACTTACAAAATTTTTTCTGTTAGAAATCATAAAATATATATTTTTTGAAATTTCTGCTATGCTATTACCGGAGATGTTTACGAAATAGAGAACAAAGTCGAGGCCAATAACCAACTTTTTAAAATTCAAAGCCAAATATCTTTGAAAATATCAAAGATGTCTTAATAATATGAAGTGTATTTTGTTTATCAATTCATAAACTTTACAACAAGTTTGAATTCATTAAAATCGGATAATATTTGTAAAAGTTTGACACCATGTAGCTCACCGTGTGTTTCAAAAGGGTGGTCTAAATTTCAACATTCTTAAAGCTTAGGTCTTCCTCTATTATTTTTATATACATCGTTTTGTAATCGGAGTGGAGCATAGGGCGCCGAGTTTCAAAGATACAGATTTATTACCATGTTTTCCCAATTGGAACCATATATCAATTTTGCACTCTCATTTCGAAGTCTTGACTTTGATTCTTTTTCGCGACTACATGAGTTGAAATAACTAAACAAATGTTTGTGTATATTATCGAGGATTGTGTTAAAAATCATAAAATACTTCTTTGAAAATTTTGGCTATGCTATTACCAGAGATATTTACGAAATAGAGAACAAAGTCGAGGCCAAAAATCAACATTTCTAAATTCAAGACCAAATATCTTTGAAAATATTAAAGATATCTTAATGAAATAAAGTGTATTTTCCTTATCTATTCATAGACTATATCGACCCCTTAGCGCCAAATGATCGTAAGCGATATTTTGTAAGAAACTAATGTTTTTATTGAAATAAAAATGTCAAATTTGTTGATATATTTTGAAATACAGGCTCTACAATTTGATCGTAAGCGACAGCTTATGAATATAAATCATGTTGAAATATAATAAAAACCTTTCTCCTGAAAAATTTAATTTTTGTCGCTTACGATCATTTGGCGCAAAGGGGTCGATATAACAAGTTTAAATTAATTAAAATCCGATAAAAGTTATAAGGCCAACAAGGTTTTTTCATGCCCGAGGTAGTCAACTTTGATACCATGTAGCTCACCGTGTGTTTCAACAGGGTGGTCCAAATTTCAGCATTCTTAAAGCTCAGGTCCTCCTCTATGATTTTTACATACATCGTTTTGTAATCGGATCGTAAGTTTCGAGGAACCAACACACACACAATAATTAATAATAGTTACATGGTTTTGCATTTTAACTGACGATATACGTTACGGTCGTCGGTGTATGACCACTAAAGTGACCCTTATTTTTAAAAAATTTGATTTCCCAGTCTCACCGCCCCCCCCCCTGGTTACAATTGGTAAAAAAAACTGATCCTACCAAATTTTCAGGTGAATCGGTTCGGGGTAAGGCGGGGCGGGGCGCCAGCACGCTCAAATTTGGGAAAAAACTATAAAATTTTGCTTTCTTGCCTCATAACTTCCGAAATATTAATTTCACAAAAAAGACTAGGAGAAATCTAATTTGTTCAAAATAAGGGTCACTCTAATGAGCACTAGTATAATAAACTTATACAAGTTACTGTTTAAGATACTATTTTTTTTAACTTTCTTAAAAATTGGGCCTTGTTAAAACCTTGTTAACACAATTTTGTTTTTGTTTTGTTTATAAAATACAGCAGTCAATTTACAGACTCTGCCAGGGCTGTCAGATTTTTTCTATTCTATTTCGCCAAAGTGATTCTAAAAATCGCCAAAAGTCGCCAAAATAGTTTTTCTGAATACGATATATATTTTGTAGTAAATTTGTTTTTATATTTAAGTTTTTCATTTAAGTTTTTATAAAATAATCGCATTAAAATTTAGAAGAAAATCGCCAAAAGTAGAAATAAAATCGGCAAAAACCATTAATGACTGTAATTAATCCATTAATGACTGTAATTAATATAAGAAAAAGCATCAAAATCGCATTGTTTTTAAATGTCTTCCACCAGACAAGTTTTGGTGGAAGCTATTTTCGAAAATCTTTTTTCAACAAAGTAATTTTCCTAAATTATAAACATTTTTAAGTTAAATTTTGTAGAAAAACAGCCATAAAAATCGCCAACAACTTTATTTATCGGCAAATCAAAAATTTTTACGACAAACAAGCTGAAAACTCGTCACGTTTGACGAGAAATCACCACAGCTGACAACCCTGGACTCTGCTGAAAACGACGTCCAACAGTTTGTTTGCAGAAAATCCACAATTTTTTTTACTACCGTTATTAAAAATAACGCATACTCAGAGAGTGAATAGTACTCACAGAAATTATTAAATAAACGTTTGTAAACAATGTTTATAAACAATGTAGCTTAAAAAAAAGCAATAAGATCTGAGTGCTGAAAGCAACTGTGTGTGTGTGTGTGTGCATGAGTGTAAAATTTACCTGTAATTAAAAATAAATCTTACAATCAAAACAAAGCAAAAAAGGAATAAAATTGATTTATTATGTGCGCTGTTTGTCATACATTCAGTCAGCTTTAAATTAAATTGCATTTTTTCTAAATCGCCTTGACTGACTGACAGAGTGTGAAAGTAAATGTTAGCGAGAGAAAAGGTGTGTGACAGTGTTAGCCATTTTTCTAAATTAAATAACATTTTGTATTATTTTTTTCTGCAATTAAGACATAAACTTTAGCACGATGGTTTAAGGAAAATCAAGACTTTTGTATATAAAATTAATTAAATGCTAATTAAAGCAAATGTAATCTTAGTAATATTTGGAAAGTTAAGCCATAGATGAAACATTTAAGTTTAGAATACATAATTCGAAGAATTTTATTATTTGAACCTAAAGTTTTTCCTTATAGAAAATGTTAAACAGCTTTAAGAAAATGCATATAATTAGGAGCAAGTTAGGGCTCGATTCGGAAGGAAGAAATAAAACTTATTGTACAAAGTTTTCAGAAAATATATTTGTTTAACTTTTTTCCAAATTAAACCGCAAGTAATAAAACAAAAATTTTTAATATTTTAAGATGTTCGGTTAAATTGTTTGTACTCTGTTTGAATATTCATGTGAGAGAGTCTTGTCTGTCAGTGAAACAAGTAATTCATCTTTGTTTAATCCAAATGTCTGTATGCACATAAAACTTGAAATATATGTATGTACATATGTATATTTTTTTTGCTCCTTATAATCTTATTAGATTAGAAAAAAGTTTTAGGAAATTTAGTAGTTTACATTGTTTGTTGTGTGCTTTTAGTATTGTGAGGGTGAAACGGCTAACTTTGATATTTTGAAACTTTTTGGCGGCCGTTGTATGTTACAAAAAAGTTATTTAGACACGGAAACAAATTTAACATGCTCAAAAATGTGTTTAGATCCTTTTTGAATGACAGTCATTGGCGTAGAAGAAGGAGATTTTTAAGGTTTTGTCACGCTAAGAAAAATAAACACTGAAATTAGCGAAAATTCGAGGATAGCAAAAAAAATTCCAGTATGGAGTGGTGCCGTATAAAACTGCATTTTTAAAACTACTGGTACGAGCACAAAATGATATATGGAAAAGTCATAGAGCAGGACTTCCAGAAAATCAAATTCTTTATTACCATGTCGACATTTTTTTCAGTCCAGTGTAATTGTTTTTTTTACCCAAAGCGGTTGTGTCTGACATAATACACAACCGCTTTGGGTAAAAAAAACAATTACACTGGACCGAAAAAAAATTTGCTTCTTTAACTAAAAATATGTGAAATATAAAAGAGTTTAATGCGCTAAATTAAAACCAGTTTTCAGTTTTTTCTTACCACGTACACATTTTTTAACGGGCATGACTAACCTGACCAGACATCCCGCCTAAAGCGGCGTGTTTTTAGACATCGATCCAAAACTAAATACTTAAAAATTTCTAGTCCAAAGATACTTAATTATTTATGCTTAAGTTTGTTCAATTTAATTCTTCAATTAAGTTATTTTTATTGGGAAAGGAATTTTAAATGCATGTAATAATTGGTAAAGGGAAGTAAGGCACGTAGTATTGAAAATGATTGATAATTGCAAAAATTAAATTGAACGACTTAAAAAAATAGGGATCGACTAACATTGATACCTTCAATTTAAATTTTTCTCCATTAAAATGAAACAAACATCCAGAAATAGCCTTCAAAGCCCAAAGTTGAAACTAATTTGGTGCCGAACAAATGATACATAAAATGCTTAAGAACCGACAAAATAGAACAAAGTAACAAGACATTAAGTGAAAAAACAGAACTGTTTTTGATCAAAAATATTCTTTTGACTATAAACTGAATTCTATAAAAGATGACTTCTGATTTTTTTCACTCACTGACTTACAACTTTCTTATTTTTATCGGGCCCTAACGACGTTTAAATTAAAAAAAAACTAAAAACGCACTTTTTTAAATTTTAAGGCCTGTAACTCAATGAATTTCCTAAGAACATATCGTTAGATGAAATGCAAAATTACATAACTTCACTATTTTTAATTTCATAGGAAAGAAAAAAAAACTAAACAAAATACTTTAAGTGCCTGAAGTAAAAAGTCTCTTCATTTTCGTTTTTAATGCGATTGATTTTTATGATAACAGTTTGAAAATTTGTAGGGAAAAGCGCTTCGATGTAATAATTAATAATTGGAAATGCGACTTTAAATTTTTTGTTAGTTACGTATTTCGCATTTCAGCTAACGATATGGAACTGTGCAGTTGCATACATTTATAACAAATCATATATTATCATCAATATATTTACAACATCCCGCTTTCCATAAGGTATTTTATAAAACTCCGTTTTTTGGTTATATTTTCTTTAGAATCCCGCTTTTCAACCGTTCTTATACCGCTTTTGACAAAAACCTTATGGTCACGTTAGGCATGACTAATATTTCCACAAAGTGCATCAGTATATTTCACCCTAAGTCGAAAACGATGTGCCCGATTTCGATCACGAAAGCGTCAAAAATAGGTATGACAAAATTACGTTCAAACTTTCTTAATATATTTTTGGGAACGAAGTACCTTATAGCAAGTTGTGCATACGATATGTAGCATATATATTTTTCTATGCTGGTATAAAAAAAATTTTTTATGGAAAAATACGTGTAGCAAATACTGTTAAGAAATACGTCTAACGAATATTGGTAAGAAATACGTGTAACGACAATTCAAAACGAAGGCAACAGCCCGTCGCAAAGGTTAAATTTCTTAAGAACTCAGTGTTGTCGCTTTAGTATTTTCGATGTTTTCGGTGTTGCCGTTGCTTTCCTCGGAAGTTCTGGGATTTTTGGGAAAATTTTCTCATAGTTTTTGGGAATCCGGGGATAATGTTTTACGTAATAAATATGAAATATGTTTTACGTAAAAGCTTACGTCAAACATATTTAAATCAAAAGTTAAATATATTTTGACGTCGTATTACAAATAAACTATTTTATTTATACTCAATTATCATGATTTCTTAAAAAAATGGAAAATAACATTAAAAAAAGTACAAATTAAAAAAAAGCTTTTAATTATATTAAGTGGAAACTTTAAATTTTGAAAATTCACCTTGAAAAATTTTCTATGATTTTAAAGATATTATGACCATATATGGGCACATCTTTCTTTACTTGTAGCTCATTTGTACCATATGGAAATTGTAGCCGAGGATCCACACTATTGGAGGATATAAGTCTCATTTTTCAATTGTATTTGTGAATTTTTTTACAAAACTTTAAAAATTGAACTTAGATAAATTTTTATTGAGCTCCGAGAGACTTTGCCCATATTTGGGCACATCTTTATATGTAGCTCATTCGGACCATATAAAAATTATAGCCAAGGATCCAAGTCATTGTTTTAAATATCATGATAATTGAGTATAAATAAAATACTTTATTTCTAATGTGACGGCAAAACATATTTAACTTTTGAGTTAAATATATTTGACGTAGCTTTTAAGTAAAACATATTTAACTCGGCATATTTGTCTTCACGCACATAGAATGAATGGGTTTAAAATTTTAAATCGATTGGAGCATTCATGCTACATCCAGCATTAGTTGAAAATTGTGAATTTTTCTACATACGCGAAAATTTATGAAGAATACGAATCACTTAGACTCGGAAAAAATCATTGACCCTTATCGGTAATAAAAGTTCACGTGAAATGTGTTCCCTTTCCATAAAATTATGATCGCCAATTTTGCATTGTTGTTGTGTTAGTGTACTATTTTGTTAGCTTTTTTAATCATTTTTTGTTCCCCTCTTATTCCCGATAAGGGTTAATATCTTTATTTTATTTTTTGTTGCTTTTTTCCGTCTTGACCGTCATTAAGCATGAACGGTTTTAAAATTTTTGGGCAATATTTTGTTGATATCAAAAATTTGCTTGGGAGTTACATAAAACAATTCCATGCTTGTGCTTCGTAGAGATGGGAAGTGTAAATATATCGATAAATTTCGATTACGATAAAAATAACGATATTTCGATATACGAGTATATCTATATTTTTCAAGCATGATTATTAGGGTGTTCCAAAATTTTTTATAATTTTTTTTTTCACTTTAGGTTTCACATAGGTTGGTAGACACTTTAAAAAAATTCTCCCCAAGTATAATCTTTTAATTTTAATAGGAAGGTCCTCCGTCTATCAGATTTTTATTTTTTCGTTATTATTAGAAAGAAAAATTCATATCTCGGCATTTACTATTTGGAAAAAAATATCTCGTCTCATATATTTGTAGGAAATTGAATTCTCTACAAAAAAGGTCTCATACAATTTTTTAAATCTCACCGTTCAAAAGTTATTAAAGGTTGGCTATTTTCAGGCAGATTTAATTTTTTTCTTATGAATTGTATAACTCGTTAACAAAAAAATATTATGATGCGCACAAATCATAATTATACAGGAAATTTACTGCTCTACAAAAATGCTCTAATATGATTAGCCGATTAAATTAACCGTTTAAAATATATTCATCATTCTTCAAAAATAGCGTTTGCAATTGACCCATATATAAAAAAATATGTTTTTATATACATTTGTGTGAAGTTATAAAATATATTATATGGAAATATATATATGTAAATATGTAAACTTTCTTAATAACATTAAATTAAAAAATCTTAAAAACCCCGGAAAAAATAGATGATAACTTCAAAACGGCTGGACCAATTTTCTTCAAACATCCCAGTAAAAACATTGCTTCAAACAAAATCGGTTTTTACTATGAAAGAATAAAAGTAGTGCTTACAAACCTGCTGATATCGTTGCTGAGTTTTGTATGGCGAGTTCCCGGTTTGGAGTACTACATTTTTGATACAAAAAGCCCTTTTTGAAGCGCTGAAAATCATGACCATTTTCAGCACTAAAATTGTAAGTATATGAAACATTCTCGCTTAAAAATATGCATTGTATCAGCAGTGAAAAATCTGCTTTTTTGTGTAGTTTCTTTCATATACATTCACTGCTCTGCAATAAGCTCTTCTTTTAAAGCGTATTATTATGCGCTTTATGCATTAGTGTTTCAGAAAACATGAACATTTTTTTTACTGGGATAAGTTACAAGATTTTGGATCAAGTCACCTTTCAAACAAAATTTACTAAATTTAAATCGATTGACCCGTTTTGGAGATACGGCGTCAAAGACACACAGATTTAACAGAATACATATAGAAAAGATGTGATATCTTCTAAATGAATTGACCGATTTTCTTCAAACATAGCTAAGAACACTCTCGATCAAGTCACCTTTCAAACAGAAAAAGCCGTTTGGTCTGTACGTGGACTCGTGCAAACACACAGATACACAGACACACTCTACAAAACTTATAACACCCCTTTTTTTTGGTCGGGGGTAAAAAATAGCAATAAACAGAAGTATTATTAAAATGAAATATAAAAGCCATACAATTTTCAATAAATGTTGGAGGCTTTCTTGTTATTACCTGTTTCAAACTGCTTTTTATTCAGTTTTCTTTTAAAACCATTATAAAAAAATTTCAATTTAACCCAAGCGTATGATTAATATTAAATATTTATAAGAAAATATTTCACATTAATCATACGACCAGTAGAAAGAAATGTAATTTCTTCCAATTGTGTTCATACTCTGTTTTATTATTGCATATTGTTATAACTGCAGTTTATTAAATAAATATTTCTACTCCTTTATTTAATTTGAAACTTAAACTAGTGAGTTGATATTTATTTCCTTAATAACACAATGAATTGCAGGAAAATAAACAATGTACTACAACTAACAACAAGCATGGCGGTCAACAATGAATTGAATGCTGAGGGAAAATAATAATATTGTTCAGAAATTAATTTCTTATTCTTCCCTTTAATATAACACAGAGGTAGCGATTCCGATTGCAATTGTTAATAATACATATAACGAATATACTCGAATATGCAAAATTAAAAATTAAATTCGAAAAACATGCAATCTTATTTCAGTCAACAACATGGCACTAAAACCAAACGTAATGAAAGAAATGCAAATGAAGAATACACTTCTGCCTACTTGGCCTATTTTAATGTATGTAAAATATGATATTTACAAGGTTTAAAAATTCAAAATTCTATCTGCTGTATTTATAAAAAATTAAAATAGATTTGAAATATATTTTAAGAAAAATTTTTGTATGGAAATTTTGTCTTAAAACACATTTCAAAACTGAGTGATTCCACGTAAAACGGCCCTATGAAAGGAAAAAATAATTTTCTTATTTTTTAATAAAAATCTCTTAATTAATGTTTTTTAGAGCATGACAATTATAGAAAAAATAAAAAATATTTTATATATTTTAATATTTTTTAAGCAATTTGAGGCACTTTTAAATGATCATCCACGAAACATTTTGCTCTCCCTCTTTGTGTGTTTAATATTTATTTCAGATTTTCTTTTCTTCCCTTTCTCATTATTAATAAAAACCCTTATCTCTGAAAAGAATATACTATTTTCGCTTTTTATTGAATTAAAAAAATTACTCAGCTAGAGTATTCTGCTGTCTATAATAGCACGGATAGCAAATAATTTAATGTGTTATTATTTTCTTATGATTTATTCTTATATTATTTGTATTAATGAAATCAATAAAAGGTTTTATTTATTCGAATTTTTTTAAATTTTCGTATTAGGTCACACCCGTCACATTTTAAAAATAATTTTTTATTAAGAAAACTGATTTTTTGTCAAACAGTAAATACGTAATACAGCTAAAAACACTTTGAACAGACAGCTATACCAAAATTATTGTGTACGTTATAGAAAAAAATTTTGCAGAATTTATGCTGAAAGTCATAATTCTTTAAAACTAAGATTTGTAAGGTCACACCCGTCGCAGGTTTCTGACGACCATTCTGAGCAGGAATCGTGTTCTTTCAGTGTCTGCCCGTTATTCAACGACCTTAAGCTTAATGGCCTTGCGAGTCGCAACCCTTTTTTAGGTAAAAAATTTTATATTTTTTATTTATAAAAAAATATATGCGTAAAGTGGTCACACCGGCTAAATGGAATTACTCAACTGTTTTACTTTATTTTTATGAATACGGCAGTTACACTTTTACATGTTTCTATTTTATTTTTTAATGTACTGTTTTTCTCTAATGTTGGCATTGATCTCAGGGTATTTTCTGCAGTCCAGGTGTTCACTGAAGCCGATTAAGGCTCAGTATAAAGCCAATTATTCTGCTCGGTGGGGCATTATATCCGCCACTTGTAGTCATCTGGATTCTTCCAAGATACTTGATTCTGAGAGCACTACAGCCAGACAATCGCAGATAATGTGTTCCGGCGTCTCTTCTTGCGTTTCACAAGGTCTATATTTTTTTTGTCTTCCACCAGTATCAGAAGTTACTTGTTATTTTGAAAAAATTCCATTTTGTTGTACAGTATTGTTGGTAACTCTAAGACCAAACTGTAGTCTTATAGCATTTTCTTTTCTACAAAAAAAAAGTGTTGCCATGTTTGCACTTTTTATTTAATGAAAATTTGCAATATAATCATTTTCTAAGGAAGTGAATTTATAAAAAATTATTGTATCATCCATCACCTATATCTATTTTTGCTTTAAAGGAATGATAAATTGCGATTTTTTTAATGAAAAGTAAAAAAATTTTACATATTTTCTAGAAAAGAAAACGTAAATTTTCTTTTCAAAATAACAATGTACTAATGTCTGGTTCTGGCAGAAAAAAAATAAATGGCACAAAAAATATATATACCTGGGGCTCATTTTAGGGGGAGCTAAATTTCCCCCCCATTTTGCATTTTGTAAGCCTTACGTTAAAGGTGCACGCAGAGAATAGATATGGTTGTGGCATGGTTGCGCCAACACTGTCATGTTTCCCAATATAGCTTATGGCTGTGGCAAATAAGTTATTATTATTTTAAATAATTGTGAACCTTAATTAGTTTACGACAAAAAACTTGTTTTTACATTTAATCATGATTTTATTAGCATTCATATTGTTTGCAACATTGTTGAATTTATTGGTAAATAAGTTCTAGCTACAATCATGGTATATTTGAAAATTCAATAACAGTTTATGGTTCTATAACAATAAAATATGTTTCTTGTCCATACTATTTTAAAACAGTTTGTTTGCAATCAAGCTATGGTTACAAAAGAGACATGGCTCTCTACTTCCAAAAAAGTTGTTCTTCTATTTTTTGGTTGAATGTTTTTTTTATTATTAGTTTTTTGGTTTACTTGAGAGCTGTTGGTTTGTTTTTGTGCCACTTGAAAAAATAAAAAATAAGAAGGAAATAAATTTAAAATAACAAAAAAGTTCAGCGCTTTTATGCAAAATACTGCGAGAAAAATTTTTGTGGAAAATTTTAACCCTCAAACTATTTGCGGTATGGGTCTTTTTGTTCCTTTCTTAAAAAAAGGAGAAAAACTTTTTAAGAAAGGGACAAAAAGACTCATACAACGAAGTTTTGAAAAAAAACTTAAAAACATTTTAAGTTTTGAATGATTTCTGTAGTTCAAGTTGAGTTTGGAACTTGGGTGTCTTTGAAGACTTGTAGAAGAATTTTATGTCAAATATTATAGATGACATTTCAGTCCGCTATATCGCCGTTGAAGGCAAGTTTTTTGTGAATTTAAAAAAAGACCCATACAACGAAGAGCTAACAGTATAAATTTTTTTGATGTCCTCTTCCAGAATCAGTCGTTGGAGACATGTTATTTTTTTGTATTGTACAGTGTTATTCATGGCGTCTGATGGATTATTGCTATTAAAGGTAAGATCAAGGGCCTCTGTCTAATAGCATTCCTAAAGATAGCTTTATCGCCGTCATTTAATATTTATTACCTATATATGAGCCAGCAATTTTACCACCTCAGTCTCTTCTTCAATTAAAATGTCGATAGCTCAAAGTCAATATAAACATAAGTTTTTGATTTTGATATGACATACTTATGATGACTTAGTGTCATCCATGTGGGGACAAGGCTTTTTATAGTTGTTCGGTTACATGTTTTGGCTATTGAGGTACTTTGCTCTGTAGGGTTGTAGGTTTTGAATACAAATTGATTGGCTTTTTAATACAAATTGCAAACTTTAGATCAATATTTCTTTAACACATATTTTACCTTTTAATAATATACAAAACTTGATGTCAAATTAAACGTCATCAACAAGTCATAACATAGATAACACTTAAAATGTGAGAAAAATGACGTTTGTCACCAGATTGATGACAGTTTTCCCCTACTGATGACATTTGTCATAACATTGATGTCACAATTCTGATGACAAGTCGTGTCATAAATCCTTAAATTAATCTTTCTATGAGCTTAGTAAAAAAAAGTCATGTAAATCGAGGGTTAGGCGTATAACTAATAAAAAAAACTGTAATAATAAAGAAAAGCAAATAGCAGATTGCAAAAAATCAACAAAGTTATACTCCCGCAGAGGTAGAAAAGTAATAAGTTGACTCAAACAGACAACAAATACAAAAATGACTTTCATCTAATGCAGCTGCTGTAACTGCAATAACATTTCTTTTATGCATTATTTATTGCTTTCACTTTTAATCGTAGATTTTCTAGTTCAAAATGTAAGAGTACTTTAGTACATTGCAATTCTTTTGCTTTATTATTGCGTGATGAATACTGTAACTGCTAGAACCTCTTCAGATATTTTTTTATTTTTTGCCATTATGGCCTAGAAGTGGGACCCGGCCATCATTACAAAGTTAAAGATGCAATGGAATTTTATGCAGAATTAAATGAAATAGATAGACTAACGATAGATAATTGTTAAGCAGATTTCAAAAAATCTAAAAATGATAATTTCAGTGTAAGAATCATATTATTCAAAAGAAATATTTAATAGAGATTTGAAATAAGAAATTTCATTGTGGAAAATCCATGTATTTTTTTAAAGAAAAATTTGTTGTAATTTAAGACGCTTATAAATTTACTTAATGCTTTTGATTTATTACTTTGTGGGTGTTATTTTGATTTTAAACCGCGTGCTGCATAGCAAATATGTTGCGCTGTGCTCTGCGTTTAATACAATTCTTACACAATAACTTCGCAGAAGTTCTTGTTTTATTTAAACTTTTAGCCCAGATTTCAAGCTTAGATTTTCAAGTAAGTTGAAGTGAAATGTTTTCTCATCTGTTTTAATCTAAAAATCAATATTAGTGCTTGTAATATGAGTGGTAATGGCTTGTTAGACCTTTATTTATTTATAGTCATAATTTAATATTTATTTTTGTCAAAATTATCCTTCCACGTATCGCACATACCAAAAATACCAAATATTGTCATGGTATTATGTATATACGTACGTACGAATGTACTTAAATACTTGTGTAAAAATTTGCGTATTCATATTTACGCAGTGAAATCTATTTGATAAAATTGTCGATACTTTTTTAGAGGGGCGCACTGTGGGACCGATCGTCAAAATAATGATAATAAATATAAATCTGTATCTTTGAAACTACAGTTCCGATTACAAAAGGATGTAAAAAGAATTGATAGCGGAGGACCTAAGCTTTCAGAAAATCAAAATCTTGATCACCCTGTTGAAATACATGATGAGCTATTGGCTATAAAATCGACCATCTCGGTTACTAAAAAATTTCTGGGTATCTCGTAACTTGAACAAATATTGATAGATTTTAATCAAATTAATTTTTTTATAAAGAAAAAGCAGTTTCTCCAATATCTCAAGAGATATTTGGCGTTGAATTTTGTGTTTTTGAGCTTGACTACGTTTGGTATGAATTTTGAAAACATCTCCGGTAAATCTTCTTAAAAAGTTCTTAAAAAATTTGTTGTGATTACCAATGAAAATTAAAAAAAAAAAAACTTTCATGCGACGTAAAAAATAATTTTTATTCAAAAAATTTTATTCGAATAATATTTAATCGATTAATTTTTATTATGATTTTCGTACTGTTTTCATTAGAGTATATTTATGCGAACAATTTTATGCGAATCAATTTTATTGCGATAATTTTATTCAAACAAATTTCTTCAACTAATTTATATTCGAATAATTATGAATTTGGATCGATTTTCCGTCATGCCACGTCAAATTTGGTTCGTAATCAAAACGGTTTCAGATATGTGCCACCTTGTTCAGTGTTCTCTTAATTAAGAGTAATTAAGAGAACATTGAACACCCGAAAGCGGTCTCATTACAATCCAAATTTGCGTAGGATGACAGAAAGTCTTTCGAAATTCAAACAAACCCCGGCACTCAAATAATTTTATGCGAAAAATGTTTACACCCACGAATATTTTTATATCATAACAAATTTTAAGCAAATAGTTTTTAATCAAATACTTGTATGCGAATAATTATTACTCGAAATATTTTATGCGAATAATTTTTATTCGAATATGTACACATATATTTTTTTGGTATTATTATTTTCTTACTATTTCTATTAGTGTAAGTTTGTTTGAATAATTTTTAATGCGTTAGTTTTATTCAAATAGTTCGAATAATTTACATTCGAATAATTTTATTCAAAAAATTTATGCAAAATAATTTCATATTCAAACTAGTTTTAATTAAATTCTTTTTTTTTTGGGAATATATTTTACGAATAATTTTCATTCGAATAAGTTTATCCGAATAATATTTATTCGAAAAAAGTTTTTGGTATTATTTTTTTATTGTTATTACAAGAATTATTTTATTCGAATAATATTTATTGGGATAATTTTATTCCAACAATTGCCTTCGATTAATTTATATTCGAATAATATTATTCAACATTTTATATTTTAACAGCTTTTAAGAAAATAACTGCTATTCATATAATCGAATAATTTTATTCGAATATTTTATCGGTATATATTATTATTTTCTTACTGTTTTTATTATAATGGTTTTTTTCGAAAAGTTTTTATTGCGATAATTTTATTTATGCAATTTTCTTCGATTAATTTATATTCGAATAATTTTATTAAAAAAATTTTTATCCAGTTTTGCCCCGTTAACTTCGCTACCCTTCTCTACCTCAAGCACGAGTCGCATAACATTTTCGCAAGCGACATCACTCTATGTAAATCAGCTTTTATCAGTATTCGTTACATATTAAAAAAAATTTACCCCAAAAGCATTGATTTTTGCTATTCAAGGCATGTTTGTGCATTAAAGTAGTTCGGTCCCCATAAAAAAAAAGTTGAGCCAGGCACCCCTGGGACTAAAGATTATTTGAGAACGATTCCAGAAATATGTTTTAATATTTTTTCACGCCCCTGGATACCGCCCTTTTAGTTTTTTATATATAGCGCCGCTATTTGTAGTCTGATCATCACATATTGTATATCGTTTTTCATGACTTGGCTATAGCTTCATTTTTGCCTTTGGTGACTTTTTAATCCGACATCAAATTCTGGGCGCCACTTATCTCATCTCGGATTCTTCCCCCCTAATTTCCAATTTTTTGGACATGGCAAGCCCTTCTAAAACTTAGTGAGTCTGACATTTACTATACTAACTTTTATGCCACGCCCTTTTTTCTTTTTCACATGTCGATCAAAATACAAAATAATTCTGCAAAAAAAACTTCAAAGATCCAAAGATCTTACTGAACAGATTACAAAACGGACGCAATTTTGCGTTAGTTTAAATTGTGTGTTTGTCTACAAATAGGGCGTCCGCAATTTTTCACAGTAACAGACCTTTCATGTCCATTTAAATAAAATGTTTTGAAAATCGGTTAAAAAGTGCGGAGTTACCTCTTTGTCCGCCAGATTTTCACTTCTATGAGACCAAACTGCAAGCAAACCCTTTCAAACAAAAAAAAAAAAACAAAACAAAAAATTCCAACCAGTTTTCGAAAAAAAATCGTGGGGCCAAAATGCAAGCAAAACCTTTGCAACAAAAAACGTTATTTTGAAAATCGGTTGACAAATGACAGAGTTATACATGGGAGGAGCAAATTTCCCCCCTTACGATTTTCGAAAAAAAAGTTAAGGGACCAAACTACAGGCAGCCTTTTCAAACAAAGAAAATCGGTTCACAAATGACAGAGTTATGCGTGTAGAAACATAAAAAATACACACGAATTGATAACCTCCTTCTTTTTTGAAGTGGGTTAACAAAAAAAAAAAAAATTCCACCAGTCCACCATAGAACGAATGACGTTTCTAGAAGAGTAAAAATTTTGTTTTGCTACGCCCCAAAGTACAGCACTTTTTGTTTTTATATATAGCGCCGCCATTTAAAGTCCGATCTTATCATATCGCATATCGTTGTTTATGGCATGACGGGCACTTAATTTTTGCATCTGCTGACTTTTCTCAATCTCACATGAAATTCTGTGCGTCACTTGTGTCATCGCAGGATTTGCCCATATCTCAACAGGGTGATCAAGAATGTAATTTTCTGGAGTAACTACCTAATTTTAGAGAGTAACTATCTAATGACTTTCTTACATCGTTTTGCAAAGCGACCTGCAGTTTTAAGGATACAGAGATATTACTATTAATTTTTCGATCGATCCCACTGTGACGCAGTTGAATTATTCATTATATATATAAGTATATGTCTGGCATACTGGCATATGTTTGCATATTTAACTGTTACGTGTATGAGTTAGTCTGTGCATGTGTTATTCTGTGTAAATTTATTTTTACTACCGAAAAAACCAAACGCGCACACATAATTTATGACATTTTGTATATTTTTGTTTGCTTGTTTGTTGTTCTTATTTAACTGGTCTACGACTGTGTGCATGGAGAAGGTTTAAAAACGGTTGCCTGACAACAAATGTTTAATTAAACGGCAGTTTTGTTGCATACTCTGCAGGCGCTTTTATTGGAAACTAAAATTTTTAAACTCATGGCATTAAAAATTAAGCCAATTATTGCAATTCCTTAGAAGCATACCAAAAATCAATTGCATTAAAGCACTTAAACGTTGAAAGTTTTTGTTCTAAAATTCGTTGTGCGCCATTTGCCAATATTTCTATTTACAAAAAAGAAAAAAAACCTAAAACTAAACAATTATTAAATTAAATAATAATATGTCACGTTTGTTGCCATTTTTCAACTTTTTCTTTATCAGCATTAATTTGTTATTTCAAACACCTTTAAAAAACCAAAATCAAGGTTTTTTGTATAGGAAAAAAAACAGTGAAATTTTACAAAATTAAATACATGAATTGTTAGCAAACAATCACTTATGAAAATTTGCACTTTGCATATGCAATAATTTGTGACATGCAACGTTTAACGATTCTATCAATTTGTATTTGTAATTTGCATTTAAAGTTTGTGTTTGAATTCGTGCCTAAAATATTTAGTTCAAAATAATTGCAAACGGTGGCAGGCAGTTTAAATGGATTCAATAGGCAACAACTCACTGCAATAAAACATAAATTACTCATACGTCACAACTAACCAACTAACAGACATGAAACACAGTTGACCAAACATGATGGAAAATGATTCAACTAAGCTAAACTAAGTTTCGTTAGTTAAAGAACTTATATAGAATCGTGTTTTCCGCTCTTCGGGGGCTGTTGCATTATAACGACTTCAGATCTATGGTGCCATTGGGAATAGTTTTCATTAGTTTTTGTTTTCAAATCTTTGGTTAATTGGTTTGTATTTCGTGTGTAAACTTAAGCGTGTATTGAATTTTATTTTAGTTAAAGCAAAAGTTTGAAGTTGGAATTTCGTGTTTATTATTTAAGAGCTGTTAATTGAATTGCAAATTAGTGTAATAGTTGCAGATTAAACAACAAAATTATAAATTCATATTGAACATGCAATGCAATTGCCATTTTTAATACCATTATTTTCTCTAAAGAAGAGTTAGGGGATAAGTGAGATTAGAGGTAGGCGTGGCAGTCAGCTCCATATCACTGTTTACCATCTTAAAATTTTAATCCAAATCGTACTTAAGAATTTCGTAAAAGTAACGTTCAATACACGTTTGTATGTATAAACATACACTACAAATTGCATTAACAACAACGTTCTTTAACTAACTGCGCACAAAAACTTTTCAATTATGTAGTTCAAAAAACTATAGTTATATTCAATAAATTTTTATATGATTCTCATATTTTCTCTAAACATACACTACAAATTGAATTAACAACATTTGAGATGGATAATCTTCAATGAATTCGAAAAAACTCCTTAATAATAAACAATAAATTTAAATTAACTAAAAAACTATGGGCTACGTTCAGTACACGCTTTGTTTTCACTTTTTGACCGCTGTCCATATGTAATTTCAAAATCTATAATTTAATATCTTTAGTTTTAAAAATACTTCTTGCATCGGTTACAAATTATTATTATAAAAAAAAAGAAAATTTGACCGCGTTAGTGAAAAACTTTTTACAAAATTTTGTTACAGAAACACTTTTTCTCACGTCCTTCCAATGATTAGTGGAAAATAACTTAATTGGCAGATAGTTCTCGCAATGTAAAGATACACTTGTGTGAGAAAATAAAATGTTTGTTTCATTTTACTTCGTTTTTCTTTAAATTCACACGTTACATGTGAGATATTATTTTACGATGCGAGAAATACAGAACCGAGGCAGAGGTTTAAAAAATGTTATAGACCGAAATCGGGAAAAACAAAAATGCTATAATGAGAGAAGGAAACACTATCCAGTAAAGAAATTGCTTTAAAAAAAAGCAGGTTTTTACTATGAGAGAATAAAAGTAGTGCTTACAAACCTGCCGATATCGATGCTGATTTTGGCGAGTTCCCGGCTTCGAGTACTACATTGTTGATACAAAAAGCGATTTTGAAAATCATCACCATTTTCAGTACTAAAACTTTAAGTATATGGAACTTTCTCGCTTAAAACCTGCATTGTGTCAACAGTGAAAAATCAGCATTTTTGTATAGTTTCTTTCATATGCGTTCACTGCTCCGAAATAAGCTCTTATTTTAAAGCGGATTATTATGCGCTTTATTGCATTAGTGCTTCAAGAAAACATGAAAATTTTTTACGGGGTAGCATTTAAACTTACAAATTCCAGTGTTATGTTCGGTTCTGTTGACAGTCTGCTACTGAAGATGGGAAAAAATTGTTTCGGCTATTGGATCCTTTTATATTACCTGTGCAAGAGACGAAGAGCACCTAATGACAGAATGAACAAAGAGATAATTAGAGCGGATAGTTTTCGTAAAAGCTTGGCAAGAGAAGCCTTGCATCCATAGACGTATTACGGAAAACGTTGTAGTTAGCCGAACAATATCCGAAGCTTTTATATTGTAGGGTTGTAATTTATTTATGTATATGTTAAATAGTTGCCCTATTGAGATCCGAAGCATTTATTTCGTAGCATTGAATCCATAATCATACACCGTACTCAGAAAAAGTTTATTTACATTATGATGAATTCGGACTAATGAAAAAATTTAGTAAATTCAGACAAAACGTACCAAATTTACAAATTCTGTTATTTATACAAATTGCACTTTTAAAAAATGTTCACTTTTTATATTTGTGAACAAAATTAATCAGATTTATATGCATTTTGCACCATTTGGAAGCATCAGAATCCATTTGAAACTGTTTTACTGACCTGGAATGACTGACTTGGAATGACTGACTTGGAATTACTGACCTGGAATAACTGACTTGGAATAACGAACTTAGAATGACTGACTTGGAATAACTTATTTGTAATAACTGACTTGGAATAACTGACGTGGAATAACTGACTTGGAATAACTGACTTAGAATGACTGACCTGGAATAACTGACTTGGAATAACTGACTTAGAATAACTGACTTGGAATAACTGACTTGGGATAACTGACCTGGAATAACTGACTTGAAATAACTGACTTTGAATAACTGACCTGGAATAACTGACTTGGAATGACTGACTTGTCATTTTGAAATTTTAAGAAACGTTAAAACTAAAAAAATCCCAAATTAAAAAAAAAATGCCAAGACGAAAAATTGTCAAAATGAAAAAAGCGTTCAAAGGAAAAAAAGCACCAAAAATAAAAAATCTGTAAAGCACAAAAAAATTAGTAAAACTATAAAGAAAAAACTAAAAAAAAATTGCCAAAGACCGAAAAACTCACCAAACAAAAAAGCTCCAAAACTAAAAAATCGCTAAAACTAAAAATATCAGGCCTTATTACGGTTCTCGATTCCACTCGAGAGTTGGTAATAGAATAAAGAAACATTTTGTATTTTTCTTTTATATACTACAAACTCTCGAGTGGATTCGAGAACGGTAATCAGGCTCATCGTAAAAAACGAAAACAAGGTCAAAACCTAAAAGAAATCAGCCAAACGAAAAATAAGTGCCAAAACTAAGAAAAACACAGAAACTAAAATAAAATCGCCAAAAACCGAAAAAATCACCATAAAGAGAAAAGTACCAAAACTAAAAAAAATCCTAAAACTAAAAAAATCACTAAAAACCGACAAAACGAAAAAAGCGCAACAACGGCAAAAAAGCACCAAAACTAGAATAGATCGCTAAAAAATATCGAAAAAAAATGAAAATAATCGTTAAAACATAAAAAATTAAACACCAAAACTAAAAAATCGCCAAAACTAAAAAAGTCGACAAAAAATAAAATCGCCAAAAAACGAAAAATCGCCAAAGATAGAAAAAAATCACCAAAACGAAAAATAAGCGGCGAAATTAAAAAAATCTCAAAAAAAATTAAAAAATGTAAAATTAAATGAAAAACAAAAACGAAAAAAATTGCCAAAATGAAAAAAGGACAAAAACGAGGGATATATGTACGTTGATTGCCTTAGATCACCCTTTCATTTGTAATTGTCATATATTTGTTGTTGTGGCGGCCAAAGTTTTACATATTTTGTGAAAGTTTCAGGTCCGTAGCTCTTACGGTTCTCGAGAAAACAGGCTTTGACAGACAGACAGACGGACAGCGTAACAAAAACAATAGGGTTCCTTTACACTTTTGGTGTACGGAATCCTAAAAAACAAGTCCATTCTGCGGAACATAGAGACTTAAATCGGTCGGCCTACTATAAAGAAGGAATTTTCCAATTTTTATTTTCACACAAATATTTGTTTGAAATTAAGTTTTAAGTTTAATAAATAGTTTCTCTGATTCAAGTTTTTGTATCGAAAATTTTTTATAGAAAATTTTTGTATCGATAAATTTTCTATAGAAAAGTTTTTTTTATAGAAAATTGTATTTATAATTTCGAAACGACCAATGACAAGTCAGTCATTCCAAGTCAGTTATTTCAAGTCAGTTTTTCCAGGTCAGTTATTCCAAGTAAGTTATTCCAGGTCAGTCATTCTAAGTCAGTTATTCCAAGTCAGTTATTCCAGGTCAGTCATTCTAAGTCAGTTATTCCACGTCAGTTATTCCAAGTCAGTTATTCCACGTCAGTTATTCCAAGTCAGTTATTCCAAGTCAGTTATTCCAAGTCAGTTATTCCTAGTCAGTCATTCTAAGTCAGTTATTCCAAGTCAGTTATTCCAAGTCAGTTATTCTAGGTCAGTCATTCCAAGTCAGTTATTCCAAGTCAGTTATTCCAGGTCAGTTATTTCAAGTCAGTTATTCCAAGTCAGTCATTCTAAGTCAGTTATTCCAAGTCCGTTATTCCAGGTCAGTCATTCTAAGTCAGTTATTCTAAGTCAGTTATTCCACGTCAGTTATTCCAAGTCAGTTATTCCAAGTCAGTTATTCCAGGTCAGTAAAACAGTTTCAAATGGATTCTAATGCTTCCAAATGGTGCAAAATGCATGTAAATTTGGTTAATTTTGTTCACAAATATAAAAAAGGGAAAATTTTTTTTATGTGCAATTTGTTTAAATAACAGAATTTGTAAATTTGGTACATGTTTTGTCTGAATTTACAAAATTTTTTCATTAGTCCGAATTCATCATAATGTAAATAAACTTTTTCTGAGTACGGTGTATGATTATGGATCCAATGCTACGAAATAAATGCTTCGAATCTCAATAGGGCAACTATTTAACATATACATAAATAAATTACAACCCTACAATATAAAAGCTTCGGATATTGTTCGGCTAACTACAACGTTTTCCGTAATACGTCTATGGATGCAAGGCTTCTCTTGCCAAGCTTTTACGAAAACTATCCGCTCTAATTATCTCTTTGTTCATTCTGTCATTAGGTGCTCTTCGTCTCTTGCACAGGTAATATAAAAGGATCCAATAGCCGAAACAATTTTTTCCCATATTCAGTAGCAGACTGTCAACAGAACCGAACATAAGACTGGAATTTGTAAGTTTAAATGCTGCCCCATAAAAAATTTTCATGTTTTATGAAGCACTAATGCAATAAAGCGCATAATAATCCGCTTTAAAATAAGAGCTTATTTCGGAGCAGTGAACACATATGAAAGAAACTATACAAAAATGCTGATTTTTCACTGTTGACACAATGCAGGTTTTAAGCGAGAAAGTTCCATATACTTAAAGTTTTAGTACTGAAAATGGTGATGATTTTCAAAAGCGCTTTTTGTATCAACAATGTAGTACTCGAAGCCGGGAACTCGCCAAAATCAGCATCGATATCGGCAGGTTTGTAAGCACTACTTTTATTCTCTCATAGTAAAAACCTGCTTTTTTTAAAGCAATTTCTTTACTGGATAGTGTTTTCCTTCTCTCATTATAGCATTTTTGTTTTTCCCGATTTCGGTCCATAAAATTTTTTAAACCTCTGCCTCGTTTCTGTATTTCTCGCATCGTAAAATATCTCACATGTAATGTGTGAATTGAAAGAAAAACGAAGTAAAATGAAACAAAAATCTTATTTTCTCACACAAGTGCTTCTGTGTCTTTACATTGCGAGAACTATTTGCCATTTAAGTTATTTTCCACTAATTATTGGACGGACGTGAGACGGAACCCTTTCGTGAGCGAGCCAAAGTCACAATTTACTGAATATATTTTCTTTTAGCTTTTTAAGCAGTCGGGGTTTTGATTTATTTTTTTTTTATTTTATCCTTATCCTAATGTTTATTATATTTTAAATCATATTTATTTGCTGGAGTTTAAGCATTGTCTATATGCAGCATTTCATTGGTGCTTTACCAAATCGTCAGTACAAAGTATTTGCTGGGTTTTGTATAAGTTCCAGAGCCTACTATGCTTATTTTTGAAAATCATTTATATATTTGTCAATTCTCAAATGGTTTTTGAAAGTCCGCACATAAGAAAAAGGGTTTGTAACTGTTCAAAATTGTGTTTGAAGTCTACTGACGATTTGGTAAAGCACCAATGAAATGCTGCATATAGACAATGCTTAAACGCCAGCAAATAAATATTGGGCCTGATTGTGTAAGGCGTTGGCGTAAACGCCTTAGTCGTTTTTTGCAGTAGATTAAAGAACACGGGTAGAGTGTTACTTTAATCTATTACAAAAAACGACATAGGCGTTTACGCCAACGCCTTACACAATCAGGCCGATTATTTAAAATAAAATTATGACAATATGTCAAATAAAAGATTTCTTAAAGCTTATGTTTAATATTTAAGAAACTCTTTAAGTTGGATTTTTAAATAAAAATAGATATGCAAAGTATTAATTCCTACAGTTTTCAACATTTCCCAAATATCAATTTGACCTTATTAACCGTTTGTGGAACAAGAGTGAAAACATTTACTGATTTTGAAAAGTTTAATAAGTTAAAAAAAATTCAGCAAATTAATTTTATTTCAAATAAATTAAGCATCTAAGTTTCTCGCAGTCATTTTTATCCTTTATAACAAGAGAAGCATTTTAAATATTATTTTGAAAAAAAAGGAAAAATTTAATTATATTTCGTTTGGCGAAGCACTCACGCAGTGTTTTAATTTCATTTAAATGTAAATTTGTTCTGTCTGCACGTATGTAATGAATGGCTCCACAAATTTGGTTTTTCCCGTAAGTTTTGACAGTTATTTTTGCATGTCCATTTTGGTTGCTTGCTTTTTTGTTGTTGGCCATTATAATGCAATTATAAAGTTAAAAACAAATCTATTGTTGTCGCTTGGAGTTTGTGTTTTATTTTTCTTTTCTTTTTTGCAACGACAAGCATAGTTTCTCATCATGGGGCATGTACATAAATGTGTGATTTAGCTATGAGACTAAAACTTGGTTGCTGAAAATTAGTTTATATAGTGAGTGAGTGGGTTTGTTAATTATAATTAAATGAAAATCTAAAAAAATGCTATATAAAGGTTTAAGGAAAATAAAAAAGTAAAGAAAAGCTTGCTTGAATGAAGAAACATTAAATTATATTTAATTTTTTTATACAAAATTTGTTCTACAAATAATTTATCTTCTGCTTGTTGACAGCAATTATTATTGTGCTATTGCACAAAGAATATTTAACAACAAGAGATAAAATGTAATTCAGTTAAATTTATTCAACCATTCAATAACTATTGCTTTATATTTTGTGTAAATAATTCACACAATAATGTAAAACGTCTTTACGTATTTTTCTTTTTGTAACATAATACTTCTTGACCTTAACATATATTGAAATCTATAAAACTTATAAAACTATTAACAATACATAAATAAGTAAATTAATAAACAGACTGCTGACTACCAGTGAACCCTTGCAACAGAATTGAAAAATGACACAATACGAGGAAGTGAAAAATAAATAAAAGGTACTTTCTTAAGGACACCAACGCAACATAGCAGTGAACAAGTGGAAAAAAACCAGAGAATTAACATAAAAAGACAATTTCCAGCCACAAAATGACAACAACAAATTGCTCTTGCATACGAAACATGGAAGTAAGCAAGCATGATTTGAAGTGTGCACAGTTACCAAAAGCTTGAGGTTTTTGAAGAAATGCTGCTTCAAAAACCACACATATGAGCAAGATCATTCATGCATGTGCTATTTAATAATAAAACGCACACACTCGCATACACGACACACATGCAAATGTAATGTAAAATTTATGTTGTAGATATTCATACGTCCCCGGTTGCCCAACTTGTCGTAGAGGACACTTTCATCAATGACTACTTAAGGAAATTTCGACAGTTGGCATGCACAATATTTGTCGAAGAGAGTTTCTTTTAAGACAATTTAAGAGAAACCGTACTCAAAGACTGCATAAAGGAAAAGGTACTCAACTGGTCATGCATCAAACTAGTAGTTTGATATTGTCCGCAAGGTAGTCTTGCAACTTTTTATCTAAAATTTTTTATAATTTCGTTACAACGACAAATACTACTCTCTGTATAACAGCAAACGAACTTCTTGTGGACATTGTCGGCCAGCCTGTCAACAGTTTGAATCATTTTCATGCATTCCTGCTTGCTAAAATTGAGCAAAATGGCGGATGTTGTCATTTACATGGTCATTAATGAAAATATTATATATAGAAATTGTCAGTTCTACAGGGACGTAGGAAAAATGAGCGAAAGTGTCGTCGCTCATGTTGCCATGTTTGGTTGGCCTTTTGTTGTCGCTGGTGCAGCAGCAGGGTGGTAACGCGAAAACTTATAAACTGCAGCCTCAGCTCGAATACCAGCTAAATCAGTCAATATTTTAATTAAAAATTAAACAAACAGGAAATAAAAACGTTCTATGATTAAGTAGGCGACTATGTCGCTGTGTAATCGTCGAGGATAAGATAACGACATTGGAGCTTACATAGTAGGGTATTCACTCGAATAATGTTTGCTCGATTAATCGAATAATTAATGTCAGATAATGTTCGATCAAACAAAAAATTAAAATTTCATGTAAAAATTTATTCGAGTAATTTAGGTCGATTAATCGAATAAGTCGATTAAAAATTTTCATATAAATTTTCTTTTTTTAATGAGTTTTTGTAGATTTCTTAATAAAAAGTGGAAAATTTTTTTAAATTTATATGAAATTTGCCATTCAATTCGAACATTATTTCGTACTAATAGTCCAGTCCGCATGATCAAAAATTAAGCAATAATAGGGAGAAAGAAACCAACTTCAAATGTCTTTTACAAAAATTCGGAAATATAAACATCAAAGAAAAATTAATTTAAATAAAGCAGGTATTTCGAGAGCAACTAGACAACTAGATGTTTCGTAAAATATCGAATGTCACACTTGGCAAATATTTGCCGAAAAAAACGTAACCCACAGACAAGTTAAAATTGTATTTCCTTTAATTACAATATTTTTTTTAAATGCTTTCGCATTTATTAAAAATAATATAAACATTTTCCGATTAACTCGAATAATTTTTAGCAGTAAAGCTTACTCGAATAACTCGAACGAAATAAAAGTTTTACTCGATTGCTCGAGTAATTTAAAAACCTCAATTTCGATTAATTGATTAATCGAACAATTGAAAAGTCGATTAAAATGAATACCCTATTGCATAGTCACTGACGACGTAATAGGCGACACTGTCCTCTTTTTGTTGTTAAAGAAATATCACTAATGGGGATCAACGACATTTCTGAGGATGTTGTCATCTACATGGTCATTAAGGAAAATATTGTAGACAGTGTCAGTCTTGTTGCCATGTATGAACTTAGCCGTCGTTTGTTCCAAAATGTCCGCACTGGTCTGTTTGAGCTGTCGCCAACAGCTCCTCCACGCTTCTGACAGACATCGCCAACCGGGTTCTTGCTAACATATTCTCCTCCTCATAGTGTCATTGTTGCTTTCACTTATGATGTTATACATTCTTAAGAGTGGATGTCTAAGGGTACGTGTATGCGTATGTGTTAGTATTTTAAACTATTTTCACACAGCATTTAACTCTGTCATTATTGAAACCGTTACATTTGACGTTAATGGTTTTATGTTTATGCTTGAAGAAGAAAAGAAAAGTGCATAAGTGTGAGTGTGTGTGTACGTTTATTTAAAAAATTATGCGTAGCATTATCTGTGATAAATGTAAGGAAATTAAGAACCGAGAAATATGTATTATTAATACTATGTCTAAAAGTTCTAATATTCACAGCTTAAGATTGAAACATTATATGCTAAATATATCTGTGGCAATAAGGAATAAGTGCTTAAGTCGAGATAAGCAAATTTTGAGTTAATATAACCATTGTATTCTCTATATTCAAAAGTACTTATGGGCAAATTTTCATTTATTTCGTACGATTTTTCAGAAAGTTATAGCGTGATGACTTGCAGCTTATCTTTTTTCAACTCACAATCTCATATCGAATAATTGCTTAATTAAGCTTATAATATATTAAATTTCAAATGGAATATCTTTATTATACTAGAAAGAACCATATGTTCCTAACTTAAAAGAATCGTAGAACGAAAAGTCAATATTTAGTGCATTAGGAATAAATTTCTAAAAATCCACTTGAACGTTTAAAAGTGCTCTCCTACAAAACTATAAAATACGACTTGAGCACTTTTCCTTTTTCCCACAGATATTTATAATAACAGTGGAATATGGATAAGATGATTTAGTGATCATTATTATAAAAAAAAAATAAATCAGAGCACCGCGACCAATAGAATCTTTTGTCTGGCCTTGATCTTTACTGAGCCATATAGAAACTGCAAATAAAGATAACTGTTCTATAAAATTATAAGCCGGAGTTATAGAAGATCTTTCTAGAAACCTAATTTTACGAGATATTACAGACAGACAGGCGAAAAAAGGGGAAAAATAAAAGATCGCAAGGTGTCGTGAGACACCGCGAAGAAAGGGAAGTTCCTTACGTTTTAATTAGCTAAGAAAATAAAAAATTAAACTATATCTTGTGTTATGTCATGTTCACATAACATGACATGACATAACATAAAAAGACATGACGATATATGACATGACATGACGAAATATGACATGACATGACATGATATGACTCGATTCACAACGACATCACATGACATGCCACGGCATGAAATGACACGACATGAGGTGACATGACATGACATGACATGATACGACATGATATGACATGATACGACATGACATGACATAAAACGACATGACACGACATAACACGGCATGACATGACATTGGATAGCACGACGTGACATGACATGAGATAAAAGGACATGACAGGACATAACATGACATCACAAGATATGATAGGACATGACATGACATGATAGGACATAACATGACATGTACATCTGAGGAGGTACTATTGCACCTTCTCAGATTTTTTACCTTAACCACCAGCGACCACGTCTCAACCGGTTTGGGAGCAATTATCGGGTCAACTGCAGGAATCAACACATGAGCAGGATTTTTCGCCTTAAAGACAGCACATTAGACGCAGAACCTTGCTGGTGTACTGTCATCTCCCACCTTTCTCTCAAAGGCTCATTCGCAGCTTTAGATGGCCTAGAACGCCTCTCACTTTTATCAACCTCGTTATTCGTATCATTATGCCTCACTTTCTTAATGGCAGCAGGCGGCCCTATTCAGAGTTCTCCATATCCAGAGTTCTCCATATCCAACGTCGTGTCGTCGGAATTCTCCGCTTCAACAGCTGATCTGGAGGAGCCATTGTCGAAGCCGCCAAATAAACTTATTTAATAACACCAATCATTGGAAGATAATAATTTGAGTTTCCAGATGATAAGAAGAAGATAATTTCTTCACTTGGAAGATACTAAGACAGATACACCTTCAACTTGCATACAAAATAGGTCGAATACTTCCAAAAACAGAAAAAAAATTTCTATCGATATAATTTTTATAGAAAAGCTTTTCTGTCGATAAATTTGCTATAGAAAACTATTTTTTCTATCGATAAATTTTCTATAAAAAAGTTTTTGTATCGAAAATTTTTTATAGAAAATTTCTTCTATCGATAAATTTTCTATAGAAAACTTTTCGTATCGATAAATTTTTTATAGAAAAGTTTCTATAGAAATTTTTTTCCATTGACAATTTCGAAACGACCAGTTATGAGAAAACAATATATTGTATCTAACACCAAGCTGTTATTACAAGTCAGTTATTACAAGTCAGTCATACCTTCAGTCCGTCAGTCTGCCAGCTATTCCAATTCAAGTCAATCATTCCAAGTCAGTTATTACAAGTCATTTATTACAAGTCAGTCATTCCAAGTCAGTCATTCCAAGTCAGTTATTCCAAGTCAGTTATTCTAGGTCGGTTATTTCAATTCAGTTATTCCAAGTCAGTCATTCTAAGTCAGTTATTCCAAGTCAGTTATTCTAGGTCAGTCATTCCAAGTCAGTTATTCCAAGTCAGTTATTCCCATTCAGTAATTCCAAGTCAGTTGTTCCAAGTCAGTTATTCCAGGTTAGTCATTCCAGGTCAGTTATTACAAGTCAGTCATTCCAAGTCAGTTATTCCAAGTCAGTCATTCCAAGTCAGTCATTGCAAGTCAGTTATTCCAAGTCAGTTATTCCAAGTCAGTGATTCTATGTCAGTTATTCCAAGTCAGTTATTCCAGATCAGTCATTCCAAGTCAGAATTTGTTGTTGTTAAATATTGTTCAAAACAGTTTCAAATAGATTCTGTTAAATATTAGGTAAATTTCGACTTTTTTACAGGTAAGGATATTACCTGAATAAAGCGAAAACCAAAATGGAAATGCAAAAATAACTGTCAAAGCTTACGGAAAAAACCAAATTTTTGGAACTATTACATACGTGTAGACAGAACAAATTTACATTTAAAATAAATTTAAACACTGCGTGAGTGCGTCGCCAAACGAAATGTAATTACATTTTTCCTTTTTTGCCGGAGTGCAAATTTTTAAAATCTTTCTCTTGTTATAAAGGATAAAAATGACTGCGAGAAACTTAAATGCTTAATTTATTTGAAATGAAATTAATTTGCTAAGTTTTTACAAATCTTTTCAAAATCATTAAATTTTTTCACTCTTGTTCCAAAAATGGTTAATAAGGTCAAATTAATATTTGGGAAATGCTGAAAACTGTAGGAAGTATTAATTGCTATCCCTTGCATTAATTCCTATTCCTTGCATATCTATTTTTATTTAAAATCCATCTTAAAGAGTTTCTTAAATATTAAACATAAGCATAAAATAAAAATAAAGTAAATAAAAAAACCCGACTGTTTAAAAAAACTAAAAGAAAATAAATTTAGTAAATTGTGACTTTGGCTCGCACACGAAAGGGTTCCGTACGAATATATCCCTCGTTTTTGTCTTTTTTTCATTTTGGCAATTTTTTCGTTTTTTTTCGGTTTTTGGCGATTTTTCGTTTTTTGACGATTTTGTTTTTTGTCGACTTTTTTAGCCCGGAGTTTGACGTCCTTGCACAGAAAAAATAGACAAGAATTATGGTCAATATAACAATGTTATTGAAAAAAATACGAATTTCAATAACATTTGTCATTAACTTAATACAATATTTCGTTGTATGTATTTCTTTCCCATGCCGCTTATTTCTTATCTTTTCATACATAAGTCTTAAAACAATTTTTATCTCATAAAAAAATAACTTGGGTATGGCTCAGCTGTATGCTTTACGTCCGGAAAGCTCGGATTCGTATCCCAGCCGTGTAAAATTTTTTTTTAATTCATACTGTTTTTTTTTCTTTTGAAATAGTTTTGTTATCAATATAGCATAATTCTTTATCACAGGAATTTTGAAAAAAAAAATTATTGAATGTAGGGATTTTAGTTATCAAAAACGAAACTTATTTTTTTCTGTGTGTACACTTTCATATTATTATACATTCATAGAGCACATCGTTTTGAGAATGCTGTTGGCTGCAGTAGTTAGGACGTTGCCTATAAAGCAAATAATGAAAATCAAGAGTCTAATGGGTCGATTATGGATGATGGCAACTGAACCTCAGTTGGATTGCCAGTTGCTGAAAACGATATTACGATTGGCAAATGAGAGCTGTTAATTTCAGTTGCTATTTACTGCTTTTATGGCAATGCAACTGAACTTTTGCTTGCTATCCATAATCGACCCATAAGTTCGATACTATGAGCGATAACCAACATTAAAAATTTTTCTGATGTGCATTAGTGTTTTCCTACGTATTTGTACCATTGAATTGTTAATAAATTAAAATAGTCAATAAAACAATTTATGTCAATGAGCCTAATTAATAATGAGATAATTTCGTTAAAACTCTGATATAATTTTATTATAATAATGACATAACTTCACAAAAATAATGAAAATAATTTTATTAAAGTGATGAACAGTTTCGTTAAAACTATGAAATAATTTTATTAAAATAATGAAATAATTTCATTAAAATAATGAAATAATTTCATTAAAATAATTTAATTAATTTCGTTCAAGTTATGAAATAGTTTCATTAAAATTATGAAATAATTTTACTTTTCATTTTGTTTACTTAAAATAACATATATTTTAAAATAATGAAATAATTTCATTAGAATAATGCAAATAATTTTATTAAAGTGATGAATTATATCCTTAAAATCAGCAAATAATTTCATTAAAATAATAAAATAATTTCATTAAAATAATGAAAATAGTTTTATAAAAGTAATGAATAATTTTGTTAAAATAATAAAATAGTTGCATTCAAAAATTAAATAATTTAATTAAACTGATTAATAATTTCATTCAAATTATTAATAATTGAATTAAAATAATGAAATATTTCTCATAGTTGCACAAAACTATTACATTGGATCAATGAAATTATTTTGTATATGTATATGGTGAACTTTTCATTAAAATAATTTTAACGAAACTTATTCCATTAGTCCAACGAACCGTGACGTTGGTTGAGTCTTAATGATATTTTTCATTGTTTTAATGTCAAAATTCATAGAGTTTGTGGGAAAATTCTGGCAGTGTACAATTTGTAGCATGGATTATGGTAGTGTTGATTTTTTAGATTCGGAATTCATTTTCAGCTTGATTTAAATTCAAAACTAGATGATGATAAATAAATTTGTAGAACATGTCTTACTTCTTGTATGTATTTTGATGTGGAATCATTACTGTACCATTCTTCTTGCAGGTGGTCGGGCAGAACCAATTAATTATAACTAATTAGGACGTGATAATTCTTAGAATTTAATGTTATGAACGAAGAGTATTTGTATAAGAAGACGTTACACCAAGTTACACAGCCCAGCAAACAATATAATTGTACAATTAGTCAGTGCCTTGTAGTGTAATTTTAGATTTTTGTTTGTTTTAAATTATGGGATCAATGTTGACATGTTTACAAATGCCTAGACTGGGAGAGGAACGGTTTTTAACAAAGGTATTATACATAATCCATTCCATACGTGATCTTATTATGCTTTATAAATAAAGAAAAATCTATCTAAATTATGTACATACTTCTTGCGGCAATTTTAAGACATTTTTCGCATATTCTAATTTTTATGGACGTATGAGTAATATTTAATTTAAGAAATGTACTATACGTCTTACATATTTAAATCATTCTATTAAAGTTTTCAATTTATTTTTATTAAACATTACTTATAAAGATAAAAACATTGCAATGTTTTTTATATCAAACATTAAGCCTCAACAGGCAGAAAAACTCAGGTTGCCCATGATTTCATTGAAATATTTGTTTTCACCTACTTCACTGTCTTTGAAATTTTGTTATTATTTTCAAAATAATTTTCATACTTACACCAGGATGTGTGTAAGAGCACGTTCAAGTATGTAAATGAGAATTTTTCAACAACTTCCTTACCATGATAGCAACACATGCATTAGTACTGCTTTAAAAGCGAACCAAGTAGCAACAGAATGTAACAGCAACAATAACACCAACAAAAAAGTGGCAATTAATTTGTGTCGCAATGCGTTTATGGTATCATTTATCATATTTAAACTTTAAGGATTAATATATATGAACGTAAATATTGTATCCTTCACCACGGGAGGCAGTCAGTAAGCTTCACGTTCAGTTTCTTATGTACATGTAATAATATTCAGTAGTGCAGTCGTAGTTTTTATAAGTATAATTATGAAATTAGAAAAACTGTCTAGAAAAATAGTAGACAACTATGAAAATATGATATAAAGTCGGAAAGAATTTCAAAAACTTCCAAAAAAAGCGCCTTAACCAATTATTGAAAAAGTCGCTCTAATGGCGTCTAATAATGGCGTTTCCAGTTAGTTCGCGCTATTCATACAAAATGTCTATTATGGGGTTCATTGTGTGGCACGTAGCGCCATCTTGGTGAAATTATTTATAAAGCGCACTCCACGCAAAATTGGACGGTTTGAAAAAATTTTTTTTGATTGCCCCAATTTTGTGATTGTTGCGTATCAAATCGTCAGTAGACTTCAAACACAATTTTGAACAGCTACAAACCCTTTGTCTTATGTACAGTCTTTCAAAAACCATTCGAAAGTTTTGAAAGTCTGTACATAAGATAAAGGGTTTGTAACTGTTCAAAATTGTGTTTGAAGTCTACTGACGATTTGGTAAAGCACCAACGAAATGCATATAATTCAATTAAAATAAATTTCAATTAAAATAAAATTATGACAATATGTCAAAAAATAAATTTCTTAAAGGTTTATTTAGAATCTATTAAATCACGCTAAAGCAGTGTTCATTTTAAAATTTATGCTTTTGTTTTATGAAATATTTTACTATACTTTCAACGGACACGAAAAAAGCATTCGAAATGAGAATCAGCCTTGTATATTTTTTAGTTTTGGGCGATTTTTGTTTGATTTTGAGGACTTTTAATTTTAGGGTATTTTTTAGTGCTAGGGTCTATGAATTTTTTTCATTTTGGTGCTTTTTTTCGTTTTTTCTTTTTTTTCATTTTCACTACTTTTTTTCGCTTTGTCAATTTTTTAATTTTAGGCTTTTTTTAGTTTTTGGCGTTTATTTTTTTTTTGTTTGGCTATTTTTTCATTTTAGCGATTATTTTGGTTTTGTTGGCGATTTTTTAGTTTAACCGATTTTTTGTTTTGGAGCTTTTTTCGTTTTAGTGCTATTTTGGTTTTGGTGTTTTTTTTTTGTTTGTTTTGGAGCTTTTTTTGTTCCTGCGATTTTTTCATTTTGGTGTTTTTTTTTGTTTGTTTTGGCTCTTATTTTCGTTTCAGCGCATTTTTCATTTTGGCATTTTTTTCTTTTTGGCTATTTTGTTTTATTTTGGTGTTTTTCGTTTGGTTTTGTTTTGGCGAGTTTTTTCGTTTTGGCGACGTTTTTCGTTTTGGCGATTTATACTTACTTCCATATAGTCTGCTTGTCTCTTCTAAAGCTAAAGCTAAATCTTGAGCGCTAAAATGCTGAACAAATACAAAATTAGTAATTTTTGGCGATGACATAAAACGTTAAAATTTCGGTGGATTAAATTTTTAAGACATTCCAAAGTTTTACAGTACACGTTGCAAAATTATATTCGTAGCCAAAAATTAATAAATCGACTTTATAGATTTTTAGCGATAGAGTTTTAGCTTTAGCGAGTTATAGAATAGGGGGGCTGACTTTGTATACAACAATTTACACATACACATATGCGCCTAAATGTATGCCAGTATTATTTTCATTATATGTACATTTTTAATGTTTTTAATAAAACCACTAAGAGGCAGCAAGTTATTTAAATTAAAATTCCCTTTATTTATATATCATTGCATGGCTTAATTGTACTTTGATATTAAATCTGTTGTTATATTAATGCATTTGAACAATTGTAATACGCCATTTGACTTTAATTAAATCAAATGAAATAGGGCAAGAACTGAAAAAATAAATAAATAAATAAATAAATTAAATAATAAAACAGTAGTTGTTTTTAGATTGGCCTTGCAACTGCATTAATATTGAATGAATTCTTGTGTATTAATCATGTAAAAGGCAACTTTTTTGGAGTTGAATTAATTAAATAAATAAAGTTAATTTTTGTAATAATATTTAACTTGATTTAATTAAAAAGTTATAGACAAAAGTGTTTTGAAAATTAAATTTTTTTCCTGAACGCGTAATAATTCTATTTGTATTGATTTTGGCAAAAATTTATTAAAAGCATTTTTCTAGAGCTCCTTGTAAATATGAAATTAACCAGTGTTTAATATTGAGTACACAAATAAATAATCTTGACAAGCGATTCTGCTGCAAATAATTTGATGCCTTCACACTCAACTAATTTCTTGCTCAAAATAGTTAACTACGCACACACAATACTCTAGCAAATAGTAACCGTATCACTCTATTTGTAGTAGCCAAACAAAGAAGTAGCCTCTACAACTCATATTGCAACTCAATCGAACCACTAGCGTAGCCGCACTTCTTAGTTTTGTTTTGTGTTGTGTTATAACGTAGCGAAGATTTGATAGTAATGAACAGGGCTCGGACTTTCTTGCATATAAAAATGGATTTTAAACGCTTAACAAATGCATCCAAAAATTAAAAATATGCGCAAATATATGCATTTACCTACGAACTAAGCACCAAAACTAAAATTATATGGAAATACTTTTCAAAATTTGTATTATATTTAAAGAAAGAAAACATGAAATAAATATAATAATTCATGTAATAAAACTAAAGAACTGTTTCAAACGAAAATCAATAAATTTTCGACCTAAAAAAAATCCGACCTACTTATAGTCGGGTGTGACCATTTTACACACATTTTTTGTTATAAATCAAGAATATAGAACTTGTTACCTAAAAAAAGGTTGCGACTCGCAAGGCCATTAAGCTTAAAGTCGTTGAATAACGGGTAGACACTGATAGAACACGATTTCTGCTCAAAATAGTCGTCAGAAAGATGCGAGGGGTGTGACCTTGCAAATCTTAGTTTTAAAGAATTATGATTTCGAGTCTAAATTCTGTAATATTTTGTCTATAAGGTACACAATAATTTTGCTATAGATATCTGTTCAAAGTGTTTTTAATTGTATTATGTATTTGCTGTTTGATAAAAAATTATTGTTCTTATAAAAAAAAACTATTTTTATAATGAGACGGGTGTGACCGACGGGTGTGACCTAGTACGAAAATTTAAAGAATTCGAGGAAATAAAACTTTTTATTGATTTAATTAATATAAATAATATAATGATAAACTCATAAGAAAATAATAAGACATTAAATTATTTGCTACCCATTCTATTATAGACAGCAGTAAAAAGCAAAAAAAGTATATTCCTTTCAGAAATAACGGCTTTTATTAATAATGAGAAAGGGAATAAAAGAAAATCTGAAATAAATATTAAACATGCAAAGAGGGAGAGCAAAATGTTTCTTGCATGATCATTTAAAAGTGCATCAAATTGATTAAAAAATATTAAATAGTGTAAATTTTTTTATTTTTGCTATAATTGTCATTCTCTAAAAACCATCAATTGTGAGATTTTTATTAAAAATGAGAAAATTATTTTTTCCTTGCATAGGGCCGTTTTATGTGGCATCACTCAGTAGTAGGCTAGGCTACTATTTATTTTTGTTTTTAAGAGTAAAACTACATACAATATGAAAAAGTTCGAATTTATCAGTTTAAATTAGTTGCTTAATATATTTGATAAAAATGCAAAAATATGCAATAAAAAATTTTTATAACTCTTAAAATATGCATTTATTGCTAAAATATGCAAAAATATTCACTTACCACCAACATATGCAAATACAAATCGATGCCAAACTACTTAAAATTTGATGATTCGGATAGATAATTAGTTAACACCTCTTTATCTATCACCACAAAAAACAATGATTAGCATGAAAGTCCGAGCCCTGGTAATGAAGATTAAATTCTGTTGCCAGGAGATGACTAAAAAAGTTATGCTTGCTTTTCTTTGAAATAAGTAAAATGTTTTCATTAAAAGTTAAATCGAGAAATTTTCCTTAAATAAATAGTAAATTTAAGTGATTTATATGAAATAAATATTTTAAATGAAATTTATTTGGTGTTTAAGCATTGTCTATATGCAACATTTCATTGGTGCTTTACCAAATCGTCAGTAGACTTCAAACACAATTTTGCAAATTTACAAATCCTTTATCTTATGTACAGACTTTCAAAAACCATTTGAGTCTACTGACGATTTGGTAAAGCACTAATGAAATGCTGCATATAGACAATGCTTAAACATCAGCAAATAAATTTCATTTAAAATAAAATTATGACAATATGTCAAATAATAAATTTCTTAAAGGTGAAATAAATATTTTTATTCCATATTTCAGGAAAAATAAATGGAACGTAACAGATTAATTTATTGAACAAAAAAGAAAAAAACTTAAAATAAAAATAGAGAAACGTGTGAAAACGTATAATTCAATTTAAAGCAACTATATAAAGCAACTGTCATAAAAATAAACGGAAAACTAAGAAACTAACCAAAATGTAAAAGACATAAATGATAACTTAAGGCTACACATGTAAATGTGGCCGAAAAAAATGGCATAAAAACACAAAAAAAGTGCAAAAAAAAAACACAACAAAATATGCAGCATGTCGCCTAAAATATAATTCATCTGACGACACACAACTTAATAGAACGTGATATATAAAAACTTACTCAGGTAAATGCTTTCTTTTTCAATATTTGCATTATTCGTAATAAATTTGAATTTACGGCAAATTTATGGGTAATTCTTATAGCCTTCTTTTTTTGCGGCTTATGGCTAAAGGAAATATATAATATTTTTATGGAAAAGTTATAAAAAACTCTTTACATATTACTAGAAAAAAAATTTAGATTTTTATTTGCTAAAACTTTTGTCATTAAAAAAGTTTTTATTTTTAATTTGTTTAAAGCAAATGTCTCCATAATGAACTGATGGGAAATGTATTTAAATTGAGTTAAATGAGTTTAATTATCTAGTGGCCAATAAATTTCATTTGACATTCATGTACTTGGTACATGGTTATTACAATGGCTTTTTAACATTGAACTTTTGTGTGTTCTTTTTAAACGTGAAATTAGTGGCCCGCATAAAGCTTGTACTGCCCTAAACAATTTTGGGAGGTTGTAGTAGCAGCAGATTGAAGGTGAAGGCACGGGATGGTGGTCAGCTTTAGATTAAGAGTTTAATAAATATAAAGAATTTCTGCGCAAAAAAAAAAATAAATCTCGACAGCAGCGTTTTCAAAGTTTACATCTGAGATTCATTTTAAAGGGAGTTAAAATTCACCCCCATTTGCGCATAATTTAACATTTTTCGGTAATGGTTTTCCTTCATAGGTATTTCCTGCTAATTCAACATGATTTTTCAATAACCTTTAAAGAACATTTTTCCTTTTGAAATAACTATATATCATGTTGATTTCATATTCCAGTACAGTTAAATCAAAATGAAGTTGATACTCAAATAATACGAACAACCATGTTGAATCAAAGTTATTTCAAGTTGAAACAATGTGAATTTGAAATTGAAACAATACGAAGAATCATATTGAATCAAAGTTATTTCAAGTTGAAACCAAATTAATATAATGTTGCTATTTTATTCATTATTTTACTTACATGATGTGTATTAGCATAGGCATCAAAAAAGTTTGTGTTATAGTTGGCTAGACCAGCCAAGATTTGAGCTCGATCCACTGGGTCAATAGTCAACGCGTTCACCACTGCACCCACAACAGCTTCAAACTTTACTGTATATATACCATCATGATAAAAATAAATTTCATTTTAATTCGATATGATTTAATTGATAATTTAGCGTAAAATTTATATGAAATTAAAGTGATAGTTATGTTGAGTTAAATTGAAGTGCAACGTTGATTACAATGTTATTTTAACACTGAATAATAAAAAAAAAATTAAGCTAGATTAATAGCTGCTCGCTTAAAATTAATATGAAATAATGGTAATTTTAAATTAGCAGCAGGAAATTCTCGCTGATAATGCGAATTTTGTCGGCTATATCTCCGATATTTACATTTATACAATACGAACATCAAAATAAACAACAACAAGTTACACAACCGAGCACAACAGTGCATTGTAACTATGAACAAAGCATATAAACACCAACACACTTAAATAACAAATTATTTCTCATAAGTCTATATGATTTCCAATCAAAATTGCAACATGTTGATTTTGCATTGGCGTTTTTTTGTGTATGTGTGTGAAGACTTATAGTAGATTTTCATGGTAACGATTTTTGTAGAATATTCAGTCCACTGACTATATCGCCACTGAAGGGGAATTTTTTCACCCTTTTTTAAGAAAGTGACGAAAAGACCCTGACAATAAAGAATTAGAGGGTTAAAATGTTTCTCGTATTGTTTTATATAAAAGTGATGAACACATCTTGTACCTTAAACGTAAGGCTTAGAAGATTTCCTATGCCGAGTTAGTAAAACTATTCTTAAAAGGGCGAAAATGTAACTCTCTCTAAATTTAATTCCAGATATAAACTTTAAAAAGGCGGATACACGTATATGGGTGATTCTCATTCTCATCATACTTTTTTTTTGCCAATGTAACTAATAGAAATATGAGAAGGTAGCTAGCATTCATATTATAGTTTTCGCCTCATTCAATGGATCCTGAAATAAAATTCTATTTTTAGATTTTTTCACATTATTTGTATTGAGCGTTACGTTTGCTTTCGCGGTTGTTCTGGGAATGATTTTTGCGAAAAAATACAGCACAAAAAATTAGTATTGTGTTTGAAAGCACTATACATTTACTCTCTAAAAACGAAGAATTATAATAATTGCAGGACGAAATTGAAAGTTATGATCACTTTTTCAATATTGACTTGGGTTCACATGGAAAAATAATGTTTTTTATTTTTTAACCGACTTCAAAAAAAGGAGAAAGGTTGTCAATTCGTCATAAATTTTTTTATGAATGTTTCCTCCGCCATTTAGGAAGCGATTTCAGATTTTTTTCTTTATTTAAATAGAAGTGCTTCCAGATTGGTCCCGTTGGAAAATGGGCTGGGTCACACCCATACAAAGTAAATACACGTTCCTTTTCAACTACTTCTACTCAACCGATTCTTATGAAACTTTGCACACACGTTAAGTTTCTGTACGAATATTACATCATGATTACAAAAGTGGGCTGTGCCACGCCCATGCAAACAAAATATTAATTTTCAACAACTGCTACTAACCAGATTCTTATGAAACTTTGCATACACCTTTAGTTATCGTTACAATACAACATTATGTTTAGAAAAGTGGGCAGCGCCACGCCCATGAAAAGTAAATATGCACTTTAACTACTTCTAGTTATCCGATTCTTATGAAACTTTGCATACACAATTAGGTTATCGTTACAATACAACATTGTGGCTAGAAAAGTGGGCAGTGCCACGCCCATAAAAATTAAATATTTATTTTAACTACCTCTACTCAACGCATTTTTCCAAACTTCGCACACACATTTAGTTCTCGTACAAGTATATGATGATAAAAAATGGTGGCGGTGCTACACCCATTTTGTAGAAAGTTTTTTTTTTTGCAAGAATTATTAAAATAGTTCTTTACAAACATTTATAGAGGTACACGAGCGAAAAGTAGGCTAACTCTTCTTTCAAATAAGACTAATTTTAATAAAATCGACCAACAATCGACAACATAACTTTGTGTCAATTTTAAATAATTATTCATAGCCAAAGACGACGTACCTAATACATTCTTTGAAAATATAATAACCCACAATGCGGTAGAAGCTAAATTTCTTCAAAGCAAATATATAATTTCTAGACGGATAATGTTCTCATCGTTTCTACCCTTCAGCTGCTGTTAACTTTTTTGTGGTCCTAAAATTTATAGATAAATTCTATTTAAGAATATTGTTAACGTAACGCTCAATACATTTTTATATGAATTCAATATTTTTTCCAGAGCATACACTATATTTTGCAATTAAAAACACTCCAATGTATAATCTTTATTCACTAAAAATTTTAAATTAAATTTAAAAAATATGGGTAACACTCAATACATTTTTTTTGGGATACAAGCCATGATTGATTGATGAAATGCTTTGCAATATAATACTATTTAGCAAAGTTCACGAAACTTTTAAATATTTAGAAGAACAAACATACGCTGTAATTTTAGTGTATGTTGTTAATGTAATTTCAATAATTAAACTGAGTAATGAAGCGTACTAAAAAAGCGTAACGCTCAATACATAAAACTGCGGACAACAATAATATCAAGAAAAGGAAAATTATAAATTCTAATATTTTTTGAAAATTTCATGTGTGAAATAAGAGAATCAAATGCAAATATACTAAAACCGTTATAAATTTAATCTCGCTTTTGGAAAACTTCATAGTTTCTTAATGACGAAAATCAATAGCATGCATTACGGACACCCCATTTTGTATGAAGAGAGTAAAAACAGTATTTTCGTTCTTCGTTTTTAATACATAATGGATAGTCTTATACACAACAAAAAAAAACTCATGTACATTTATTTATAATATATTAAATCATGCTAAAGCAGTTTTCATTTTAAAATTTATGAGTTTATTTTATGAAATATTTTACTATACTTTCAACGGACACGAACAAATCATTTGAAATGAGAATCACCCATATATCCCTCTGTATATATAGGTTATATCGTTAGAACCATGTCATTTTTGTGTTATACAGTGTAATTAGTAATGCGGCGAAAAAATTTTCAACAACGAATTAAAACCCCGAAAATGTAAAAAAACCTTAATTTAATCAACTTATGTTTTGACCACTACTGTACATGTTAATTTAATTAGAAAATCATCGTAAGTTTTGTTTAAGAAGTGTCTCCCTAGAAAGCTGAAAACCCCACAACAACTAAGAATTATTATAAAAATTAACATATTTTTCAAAAATATTTTGTTATATGTAATCCCTTTTTTTATATATAAATTAAGAAAAAAATCTGTATAAAAACCAGCACATTTGTTAACACTCAAATTACACGATTTCTACTTTCTTTGTTAATCTGGCCGAAGAATCACAAAAAAAAAGAAATTTATAACAATAACTTTTCTGGTGTTTCACAAAAAGCTTTTCACTTTAATCATTTTGTTAAATCCGCATTTTTTACATTAAATATTTGTCACAAATGCTCTTATCGCTTAATGAATCCCATAAAAATATATGCACACATACACACACACTAACACATAACACTAACATATTTGTACCACGAAAACATACATATAACGGAGAAAAAAATGAAATAAATTTAGTAAAGTGTGACTTTGGCTTGAGCATGAAGAGTTTCGTACGAATACACATGTATCCTTTTTCAGTTTTGCCCTTTTTTCATTTTATCAATTTTTTCGTTCTGCTTTTTTGTTTAATTTTAGTTTTCTTTTAATTTTAAGTTTTTTTCGTTGTTTTGGCGTCTTTTTTTTTTGTTTTGACGCTTTTTTTATTTAGTTGGTTTTTCCGTTTTTTTGTGATTTTTCGTTTTTTGATTTTTTTTTTGTTTTTTTGCCGATTTTTTTTTTACTTTTGGCGATTTTAGGTTTTGACGTTTTTTTGTTTAACCGTTTTTTGAGGATATTTTTCGTTTTAGCGTTTTCATTTAGATCTGGCGCTTTTTTCGTTTTTTCGTTTTTCGATTTTTTCGGTTTTTGTAGATTTTTAGTTTTGTAATTTTTTTTTTGTTTTGGCGCTTTTTTCGTTTTGGTGATTTTTTTTTTGCTTTTGTGACGATCTCTTTCGTTTTTTGGCTATTTTTTAGTTTTGGCGATTTTTTTAGGTTTTAGAGTTTTTTTTTCGTTTTGACGACTCTTCGGTTTTGGCGTTTTTTAAACTTTTTGGCGGTCTTTTTAGTTTTGGTGATGTTTTGCGTTTTAGCGATTTTGTTTAATTTTGGTGCTTTTTTCTCTTAAGCGCTTTTTTCATTTTGGCGATTTTACGTTTAGATTTTTTATATATGGAACTTTTTAGTTGTAGCGTTTTTTTAAATTTCAAGAGTTTGCCTCTTATGGTTTCCAAGATACAGCAAATTGTTTAAATTAGATAGTCAAAATTACATTAACTGATAGAACACCCTTTAATTTTTAATGCTTTAAATATCAGTGTTAATTGCTTTTGTCTATTTTACAGACTACATCAATTAACTCTAGCTTTGAAACACGTTACGTCTGTATATTTCATTAGTAATTCAACATATTTCGTTGCTCGCTTTAGAACAACCTATAATTTTTAACTGTCGTATACTTGTTACTGTCGTTACTGTTGTAGCGGCCGAAGTTTTACATATCCTGTGGAAATATCAGGTTTATAGCTCTTACGGTTCCCGAGAAACAGCCTGTGACAGACAGACAGATAGCGTAGCGAAAACAATAGGGTTCCTTTTACACTTTTGGTGTACGAAACCCTAAAAAACATGTACCATATAGTTTAGGTCTCTTAAATTTGTATATGGGGCATTATGTTTGAAGCGGACAATCTAAAAAATCCTTTTTGCCGAAATTCCTTGATATCTGGCATAACTATAGTTGTAGTAGGTATAAAAGTGTATGCAAACTGTTTTTTGTATGGTGTTTAGTTGTCGAGATATGGTGGCGAAAGTGTTGCCGTTTTTGAATTTTTTTTTTCAATTATTGTTTCGAACTAGAAAAAAATAAAACACGAAAATTTAAATATGTGCTTCTTATAAGAAATCGTCTGATCTTAAAAAAATTATATATTTAATAAAAAAAATTTTTTTCATGATCAAAACCGGAAATGACCAATTGAATTTTTCTAAGTTCGACCCTTTTTATTTGTTTTATTTTTTTACAAAATTAGCCTGGGCTGTCCTCATTATACTGTAAAGGTTTGATAATTGAATCCCCACAAGTTTAAAAGTTATGCAAATTTCTTTACATGAGCCCCACCTGTTACTCATTGTTATAGAGAATCGGCATATTACGTATAATGTATTAGGTCTGTTCAGCACTTTTATGTAAATAGTTTCATGGAATATTTTAACTCTCTAGCGCTTCCCTGCATAGGTCTTTTTTGACCCTTTCTTAAAAAGGGGCAAATAATTCCCCTTCGATTCGTGATATTATTTTTGGGAATTGCTAAAATTTATGTTTTTATAAAAGTTTATTATAAGTATTTGAAGACAATAAATTTCTGAATTCAACTGGAACGCTAGAAATCATTAAAAACTTAAAATGTGCTTGAGGGTTAATTTCGTATTTATTGACAATTAGTGTTTAATGATTTCTGGCGTTCTGTCTTCTAAGAATTATAAGAAAATTTTATGAGGAGTTTATATTTATTTAATTTATAGGATATTTCAGCTATCTCGCTATCTCGCCGTCGAAGGGGACTTTTTGCCCCTTTTTAAGAATGGGTCTAAAAAGACCCATACAGCGAAGCGCTAGAGGGCTAAAATGTTGCATAAAATTATTTCTCGTGGAGTGTTACATAAAAGTGCTGAACACACCTAATACACTAGGCGTAAGTTTTACACGATATCTTATACCGATTCTCTATGACAATGACCAAAAAGTGGGGTTCATGTAAAGAAATTTGCATAACTTTTAAACTTATGGAGCTACCATTATCGAATTTTACAGTATAATGAGGACCCCCTAGGCTAATATTGGTTAAGAAAGGAAAAAATAAAAAGCGTCGAAGTTAGAAAAATTTTAATTTTAATTGGTCATTGCCGGTTTTGATCATGAATTTTTTTTTAAATTGAATATATTTTTTTGTAAACGATCAGAAGATTTCCTATAAGACATACACACTGAAAAATTTCCATGTAAAATCGTCGAAAAGCAGGTTAATTTAAAATTTTTCGGTAGTGATTTTGCTTCATAGCGGTTTCATATTAATTCAACATGATTTACAATAATTCTGAAGGAAAATGTATCCTTTTGAATTAACTATATTTCATGTTGATTTAATATTGCAATACAGTTAAATCAAAATGAAGTTGATACTGAAATAACACGAAAAATCATGTTGAATCAAAACTATTTCGAGTTGAAACAACGCGAATTTGATATTGGAACAACACGAAGAATCAAAGTTTTTTCAAGTTTAAACAACGTGAATTTAATATTGAAACAACACTAAGAATCATGTTGAATTATAGTTATATCTAGCTGAAACAACATGACTTCAATGTAGCTATTCTATTAATTATTTTACTTACGTGATAGGCATCAGAAAATTTTGTGTTGTAGCTGGCTGCCCCAGCCAAGATTTGAACTCGTACCACCTGCATGATAGTCACCGCGCTAACCACTGCAGCCACAACAGCCTCAAACTTTACATTACCTAAACACTAAATAAATACTATCGCATGTAATATAAATTTCATTTTAATTCAACATGATTTAAATGATTATTTAACATAAAACTTATTTGAAATTAAAGTTATAGTCATGTTGATTTAAAATGAAATGTAACGTTTATAACAAAGTTGTTTTAACAGTGAAAATTTTAAAATCAAAGAGATTTAAGGATAGATTAATAATTTTTCATTTAAAACTAATATGAAATAATGGTAATTTTAAACCAGCAGCAGTAAATTTTCGCTGGTAATTCGTTTTTTGTCGTCTACATAGCCGACACATGTAAGAATAAACAACAACAAGTCACACAACTAAACACAACAGTGAACAAAGCAAATAAACACTAACACACTTAAACGACAAATTATTTCATGTAAATTTAATATGATATCAAATCACAATTGCGTCATGTTGATTTTACATTCCATTTTTTTTCTGTGTGTACTTATTTTAATTTGTTTGTTTTTTTTCGAGTTCGAAACAATAATTTAAAAAAAAATTTGTTTAAATGGCAACACTTTCGCACCCCATAAAGGCTCGTTTCCGCAGACAAAGCAATCTCTGAAATGAACTTTTTTTCGTTGCTAAAGTATGGAATTTCGTTTTTGTCGACGATTTCGTTGTTTGTGGAAACGCACAACACGCACGACAAATAAACATCGTACAAAAAAACATTTTGTATAGATATTTATACTTACTAGAACTATAGTTCTGGCAAATATCAAGGAATTTCGGCAAACAAATTTTTTTGGTTATTCGGCTAACAAATAATGCCCCATATATGGGTTAGTGTGTATTTCCTTTGTTGGGTGTGTGTGTTAGTGTTTGTGTGTGTCTGTGTGTTAAATTAACCTTTTGTTGTAGACATAAAGATAACACCACTATTAGATTTAAATTTCTGTTTTAATTAAAAATTAAAAACAAAAAATAAATAGGTCATTTATAATTCAGTTTCTTTTACAAAAATATTTATTTGGGAAAAGGTTGCAATTTTTCACATTTTTGAAACCCTATAAATGTTTGCGGTAGAAGCCAGACTACTAGACCTCTAGAGAGAAAATGAAATAATGTAAATTAAAATGATTTATTTTATAAAAATTAGCTTGTACATAAGGATAAAAATTGAATACACTCTTAAATTGTAAAGGATGAAAAGCTTCATTAAAGCCTAAAATTTGTTAATATTAAATTTTTGTATAAATGTAAACATAATGGATACTTTGCTTTATGAAAACCTTTTATTCAATGAAAATATCTGGCAATCTGCTGTACATTTTTCTTTTTTAAATTCGGTGTTAAAAAAACTTCAGAACTACAATCTAGAATTAAAGCGTTGTTTGTTTAATGTTAAACGTTTGTTTACGCTCTCTAGGTTCTTTTTAATGAATAAAATTTCAACTGTAAGTTGTCACGGGAAGGCGTGGTCCCAGGGGCTTGAACTTTTTGAGGGGTGAGACAAAAAATATTTCCACTTTAAGAAATAAAGGACCCCTAATGTACATACATAAATACATACATATGAGTGATTCCACGTAAAACGGCCCTATGCAAGGAAAAAATAATTTTCTCATTTTTAATAAAAATCTCTCAATTGATGTTTTTTAGATAATGACAATTGTAGAAAAAGTAGAAAAATACACTATATAATATTTTTTAATCAATTTGAGGCACTTTTAAGTGATCATGCAAGAAACATTTTGCTCTCCCTCTTTGTATGTTTAATATTTATTTCAGATTTTCTTTTATTCCCTTTCTCATTATTAATAAAAACCGTTATCTCTGAAAAGAATATACTTTTTTTGCTTTTTAATGAATTAAAAAAAAAATATTCAGCTAGAGTATTCTGCTGTCTATAATAGAACGGATAGCAAATAATATAATGTGTTCTTATTTTCTTATGAGCTTATCTTTATATTATTTATATTAATTAAATCAATAAAAAGTTTTATTTCTTCGATTTGTTTAAATTTTCGAACTAGGTCACACGCGTCGGTCACACCCGTCTCATATCAAAAATAGTTTTTTTATAAGAAAAAAATTTTTTTTGTCAAACAGTAAATACATAATACAATTAAAAACACTTTTAAAGGATATATATATATATCAAAATTATTATGTACCTTAAAGTAAAAATTTTACAGAATTTATACTGAAAGTCATAATTCTTTAAAACTAAGATTTGTAAGGTCACACCCGTCGCAGCTTTCTGACGACCATTGTGAGCAGAAATCGTGTTCTATCAGTGTCTACCCGTTATTCATGTCCTTGGGAACCGCAACGTTTTTTAAGTAAAAAATTTTATATTCTTGATTTATAACAACAAATTTGTGTAAAATGGTCACACCCGGCTAAATGGAATTACTCATATACGAATAGCAATTTCATTCGGAAAACTATATAGTTATATTGAAAATTTAAAATTTATACAATGCCAACAATATGCAATAATATTTACAACAAACGCTATTTTAATACATCAATTATTTAACAAATGGACAATAAACGTGAACAACATGCGTTAAGGACAATAAGAAAAAGTAATTTAAATTAAATGCATAGCAAAAATATAAAAAATAAAGAAAGTACTATGCATCAAAAAAGTTTTCCAACACTTAAATCAATAGACAAAACATATTACAATCTTAGGTGAGCCTTGAATAGACTAGTGGGCAAGTAGTGCGATAGCCTATGAGTGCCTCACTGCCCTATTTCCGGTACCAATTAGTCATGCCAATTAAAATTATTTTAGTAAAGTGCGATTTTACACATATGTAAATATATCCTGTTCACGTTTGAATAATTGAGTTTTCCCATCCCTGCTTAATAACTTACCGTGGTTTCAATGCTCCTTGCGATGATGTGATGTCCAGGTGGCGCTGCATTCATTATTTGCTGCTTTTGATTATCTTTTTGTACTGTATCTTTTTGTATTGTACATATCGTTGGACAATTAACTTTTAGTGGGCGAAAATCGATCGCCATCTTTAAAATCGTGAATTTTTAACATATTTGTGAAATAAAAATAGGGGAAGTAAATCGTACTTCTCCTTCTTTTGGATATTTAAAACCCTTAAAATATTTGTGTTTTCTTTAAAGCTACTGGAGCTTTTACTTGGTGTTATTACTTGCGCAGAGAGCTGTTTGGAAGCCACCCTCACATTTTTATATCCCTTTTCGCTTTTGCCCTTGTTTTCATTTTGGCAATTTTTTCGCATTGCTTTTTCGTTTAAGTTAATTTTGTTTTATATTAATATTTGTACGTAATTATTATTTGAACTGAAAATGTGTATAAGTCGGAAGTTATTATTATTCGGCTTAAGTTCTCAATAATTGAATTAATGTGGAGTGGAATATTAGAATATCTAATCAGACTAGCAGAACGGATTAGTACTACTAATTTCGACAGCCGCTACGCTGTCATCATCAGCGTCCTTTGTTCGCTTTCACCACGTTTGATCGTGGATACTAGTATTAATGAAACATCAGCTATTTAATTAAATTTTATGAGGAAATATAATATGAGTCCTACTCCTTTTATTAATATGGTGAGCCGAACAAGCGAACAAAGGACGCTGATGATGACAGCGTAGCGGCTGTCGAAATTAGTAGTACTAATCCGTTCTGCTAGTCTGATTAGATATTCTAATATTCCACTCCACATTAATTCAATTATTGAGAACTTAAGCCGAATAATAATAACTTCCGACTTTTTTTTATACTTTAAGTTTTTTTTTGTTGTTTATAGCGAATTTTTTTTTTTTTTTGGTATTGGCGCTTTTTTCATTTTGCAGATTTTTTCGTTTTTCTGATTTAACGTTTTTTTTTGTTTTAAAGTTTTTTTTTGTTTTTTGAAGATATTTTTAGTTTTAGCGATTTTCTTTAGCTTTGGCGCTTTTTTCGGTTTTGGAGATTTTTTTGGGTTTTAGATGATTTTTTTAGTTATAGCGATTTTTTTGTGTCGACACTTTGTTTTTGGCGATTTTGTTGGTTCTTGGCGATTTTTTTTAGTTTTGGCGCTTATTTTTAGTTTCGACGCTATTTTTCGTTTTGTTGAATTTGTTCTTATTTTTAGCGATTTTTTTGGTTTTTTTAATATTTTTATTTTAAACGATTTTTTAGGTTATAGTGCTTTTTTTTTCTTGTTTAGAAGACTTTTTTCGGTTTTTGACGTTTTTTTTAGTTTAGTTTTTATGATATTTTTAGTTTTGGTGATTTTTTGCGTTTAGCGATTTTTCCAATTTTGGTGATTGTTTCATTTAAGCGCTTTTTCAATTTTGGAGATTTTTCGTTTTGACATATTTTTAATTTTGGAATTTCTTAGTTTTAGCGTTTTTTAAATTTCAAGAGTTTGCCTCTTACGGTTTCCAAGATACAGCAAGTTGTCTAAATAGTCAAAATTACATTAACTGATAGAACACCCTTTTTAAATATCAATGTTAATTGGTGTAGTCTATCCTACAGACTACACCAATTAACACTAACTTTGAAAATTTAAAGTGTCTTTATATAGGTGTCTGTTTATTACATTAGTATTTCAACATGTTTCGTTGCTCACTTTAGAGCACCCTTTAATTCTTAGCTGTCATATATTTTTTGTTGTAGCCAGAGTTTTCCATAACGTCTGAAGATTTCAGGCCCGAAGCTCCTACGGTTCTCGAGAAAACAGCCTGTGATAGGCAGACAGACGGACGGCGTAGCGAAAACAATAGGGCTCCCTTACACTTTTAGTGTACGGAACCCTAAAAATTTGTAGGTCATAGAAAAAAAAACTGAAAACGGATTTTAATTTATTGCGTTAAAACTCTTTATATTCCATATATTTCTATTTAAAAAACCGAAGAAAAAACTTTTTTTGCACACCAGTGTTATTCATTGATTCCTTAATACAACATTTTTTCCAATCACTGTATTTGATTTCATACAAATGTGATTACAACTCGTATCATTGGATATATTGGTTCGTTTTTTGCTGCATATTTCTGTGAAATGTTCAAAGAAATGGAAAAATACATGCACCATTACATACGCGAAATATAAAATAAAAAATGTTTCACACATCTGCACATACAACTCAATACATTGTGAATTGGTAAATTGTGAATTTCAACAGCAAAAACTAACAACAGAAAAATGTTTCAATACAATCGAATTTACCACATGGTTGGGTGTGGCCCAGAAGAAAAAAAGAAAACGAAGAAAAAAAAAACATTGAAATCAACTAGACTTCACAATTGCAGAAGAAAATATCAGTTGACATTTTCTTCCATTAAAATTCTCATAAATGCTGCAAATCACGCATTTACTTTATTTTAAAGGGTACAAGCAGTACTTGTACTTACAAGAAAGTACTAGACATACATTTCGAAAAATTCTTGTTTCATACATCTACTACCCAGCAAAAACTACTGGTACGGCCAAAGCCGGTTTGTAAGGGCAAGAAGCTGGTTGTTGTTGTTTCTCCTGCTTCGAAAAGCGCTTCGAACAGGCATGATTTTTGTTCGCAAAGTCCCACTTGGGAGCTCATGTTTTTGGCATAAAAACAGTGCTTTTTTCAAAGCATCAAAAATGCCCTAAAATCATGTCTCTTCGTTTTATTGCGTCGTCCAATTGTATCATCGTTAATAAATGAGAAATGTAGAAAGAGGGCATGCTTTAAATTCCCTGCAATCATTTTTGCCCACAGAGTCTGCACTAGATGAAAACATATCGAAAATCATATGAGTGGTTGAGAAGAAAGCGGACCTCCTTGTCTGAGGAAATTCTAAGAACTTTGCCGGAATATTCAAGAGAAATCTGTAGAAATTGTGAAGAATTTTCCAGGGACATGTCTGCACAATTTTGGAAAACACTAGAGAGATAAATGAGAATTATTATGAGAACTAAAATCTAACAATGTGCAGAAGTTAGAAAATGTGCAGACTATTCTGTTAAATGTATTAAAGTAAGTTAAATTGTCTTCAGAAAATGTGCAGAATAGTCTGATATTAATCGGATAATATTACAGAAAATGTGCAAATGTGCACGTCGCACAGTGGCTCATAATTGGTTTTCATTGCTCCATACCACATTTTAAGAATCTTACTGTTATAGATCTCCAAATAGCAGGGAACTATTAATTACTTTGTATGCGGAGTACCCCTTTCCTCGCACCTAACCCGCTAAATTGTTGTATAACTTCGTATCTTGTCTTTAAATTAATCCATACCATATTTTAAGACTCTTACTGTTTTAGATTTCCAGATAGCAGGTAATTGTTAATTACTTTGAATGTGGAGTACCCTTTTCCTCATACCTACACCGCCAGTTTTTTACATAACTTCTTATCATGTTGAATCTTTCGAGTTGGCAGGTAATTATTGATTACTTCGTATGGGGAGTACCCCTTCCCTCGCTCCTATACTGACAATTTTTGACACACTTCGCATTTTGCTCTTTCAACTACCTACACCGTATATGAATACTCTGACTGCTACAGATTTCATGATACGATATACATATTTACTTAGTATAGGCGTGGCACTGCCCACTTTAATATCCATCAGATTGTAAGGTCATAGGATCCTAACACGTGTATAACCTTTCAAGTTGAGCGGACTTCTTGAAGATGGTGAAAATTTATCACACAATTTAATACTAATGGGAAAAAATTTGCGTTCTTATAATAATAGTTTTTGGGTAATTTCATTGAAATTAAAAAAGTGTTCTACGGACGGCTACGAACGTGTACAAAAGCGTTAAAGAGAACACTTTCATCTTTCTCTGCGTGGTTTATTTTTTGATCCCTTTCGATCTTCTCTAAAATTAATATTTCTATCTACCAACACCATACTCTGAATCTTTAATTCCAACGTGAAGCCTATATTGCTTTATGGTTATGAATCTTGGAATGCTACACCCAAACACAGCAGTAGCATTCAAGTGTTTGTAAACAAATATCTCCGCAGAATCCTACATATATTCTGGCCTGAAAGAGTAAGTAACATCAACCTCTGGCATACCGCCCACCAAATTCCCATCCAGTTGGAGATACGTAAACGTAAATGGTGCTGGATTGGCCATACGCTTTGAATGCCACCCGACGACATTAGCAGAATGGCCATCGACTGGAATCCCCAAGGTCAATGACGTTTTGGAAGACCTGCTCATACTTGAAGGAGACCGCTGGATACCGAAATAAGAACTTCAGGGCGCAGCTGGAGCGAAATAAAGCATATCGAAAATGAAAGAGATGATTGGAAGTACTTTGTTGTGGCCCTATGTTCCTTATTACAGGATTACAGGAGGAGGAAAATTAAAATTTGCCAAAAAAATATAGTAGTTTAAAACATATTTTATAACACCTTTAATATAAACAGTGCATTGGCCACCCATAACACTCCTTAAAGACTACAATCCTAGCAACTTTTCAAAAAACCGCATTTCATTATCGATTATAGTTTGCGCAAAATTATAATTTCTTTCCGATCAAATATAAAGAAATCACCTTTTTTCTAAAATTATATAAAATATGTATGTTTAACAGCATGCCACGCCCACAATTACAAGGATTTTTACCTCATTTCTTGGTTACCTTAGTTAAGATATGACAACAAAAAATTTTGGTTTTGGCCAACGAATGCAATTTCTGAGCCACCGTGCGTCGTGCCCGAAAACTGCCGATAAAGTCTCAGACTTCAGAAATGTGAGCTAAAAATGTTTCCTGGGTGAGGTTTTTTAATGTGTTAGTGTTTGTTTGAAACAATGCGTGCGACAATTCTTTAGAATCTATTTTGTTGAAAGCTACTGAATAATATTTTGTTTATTTTGAAGTTCGTGTTGAATAAATGTAAAAAGCCGATGACTAACTTCGTAATTTAAACAATATGAACATTGAGAGATCTCTCTCTGCCTTCTTTCTGAGCACTCTCGAAAGCGCTTCAAAACATGGCATGTTTTAATATATTTTGCTGGGTACATACATACTTCGATTGTAAAAGCAGTTTGTGTGAATGACAATTGCAAATAAAAGCATGTTGCAATACTTGTATCTAAATACGAAACCATAACAATTGTCATTTGTTGAAGAAAACGAAAGAAATTGTTTTACGAACTTAAAAGAAGGTATGTTTAGTTTTTTGTTACGTTGTCTAAAAGTTTATGAATTTAGAGGAACCACAATTATTGTTTCTTTCTTTTTTTAGCCTAGAATATAAAATTTATTATGTCTCATTAGATTAGCAGTATATTTAATATAGACTAGATCAGTCAATGCGTGTAAAAGTAGTGGTGTAGAACCGATGGAGGGGTACCTTCCATACAAATTAATTATTAACAATCGCATATCTGGAATATGTGCTACAATATATCATTGCGAGCCTTCAAACTCGGTGTGAATTCCTTTATAGTCAACTAGCTATACCCGGCGTGCTTCGCTACCCTATTGTTGTGCAGATATAGGAAAATTAGTTAACTCATTTAAAAATAACCATAAAATTGGTTAGTTTTTTTGCGATCTTTTTAGTTTTGGCGAATTTTTGCGTTTTAGCGATTTTTCGTTTTGACTTTTTTAATTCTGGAATTTTTTAGTTTTAGAGTTTTTTAAAATTTCAAGAGTTTGCTTCTTACGGTTTCCAAGATACAGCAAACTGTTTAAACTACATAGTCGAAATTACATTAACTTTCAGAATACCCTTTAATTTTTGTTGTGTTAAATATTCTACAGACTAAACCAATTAACACTAACTTTGAAAATTTCGGGAGTCTATATAAAAATGTCTGTATATTACATTAGTATTTCAACAAGTTTCGTTGCTCGCCTTAGAACACCCTTTAATCTTTAGCCCGTAGTTCTTACGGCTCTCGAGAAAACAGACTGTGGCACATAGAAAGACAGACGGACTGACGGACAGCGTATCGAAAACAATAAGATTAATTTACACTTTTGGTGTACAGAGCCCTAAAAAGAACCTTTTCCAAAAAGTAACTTTTCAAAAAATTACCATTTTCAAAAGAGTGCCATTTTCAAAAGAGTGCCATTTTCAAAAAACATTTTTCAAAAAGTACAATTTCTTAAACTATATTTTCAAAAAGTAGGTTTTCGAAAAAGTACCTTTACTTTAATATATAAACGGTTAACAAAAATAGTACCAAAATTATATTTTTACCCTTTTTCGGCCCCTAAATGTACAACTTTAAAAAAAAAAGTACAAAATAACTATCCACTCATTTTTCTATCTTATTATGACGCTTTTGGAATTTTGTGTCTACCTTACATAGATTCGGAGATATAAGAACACCGAGTTTACCCGTTTTTACCCCTTGTAATCCCGTCAGAATTTTAGGTTTTCAAAAATTCGCTCTTAGAGAATATATACAAACATATGCATTCAGCAGGTGTATCAATGTGCATAAAAAATAGTTGTATGGAAAAAAAGTACCAAAAAGGGCTACCAATTTTACCCATTGTATACTAAAATTTGAAAAAATACAAAACTGTTTTGGATGGCTTTTTAAGGAGAGAAGAATGAATATCAAGCTTATTTTCTAACTTTATTACTTTAGGAGACAAACTGTTAACAAAAAAGTACCAAAATTATATTTTGACCCTTTTTCGGCCCCTAAATGTGCAGATTTTACAAAAGTTTCAGGCACCTGTCCGCTCATTTTTCTATCTTATTATGATGCTTTTAGAATTTTATGTCTACCTTACTTAGATTCGAAGATATAAGGTTACCGATTTTACCCGTTTTTACCCCTTTTAATCCCCTTAGAATTAATATTTTCAAAAATTCTTTCTTAGTAAAAATATACAAACATATTAATTCACTATGTATATCAATTTGCATAAAAATTAGTTGTATGGAAAAAAGTACCAAAAAGAGCAAACAATTTTACCCTTTATATATTCGAATTACAAAAAAGTGCCAAAACATGTTTGAGGGCTTCGTAAGGATAGAAGAATGCATTTTAAATTTAATTTCTATCTTCATTACTTTAGGAGATAAATGGTTAACAAAAAAAGTACCAAAATTATATTTTTACTCTTTTTCGGCCCCTAAATGTATAAATTCAAAAAAGTACCAAACTCCCGTCCGCTTATTTTTTATCTTATTATGCTGTTTTTGGAATTTTCTGTCTGCCTTAGTTAGATCCGGAGATATAAGGTTACCGAATTTACCCGATTTTACCCCCTTATCGTTTGAATTTCCCAAAACCCCGTCTTAGTGGATCTATACATCCTGACGGGAGCCCAGATACGACATTTCAACTTTCTAGCTTTTTTGGTATGGGCTGGGCGATGATGAATCAGTCAGTCAGTCAGTCACTCTCTCAATAACGTTACTCTTTTATTTATATAGATGAGCGTAATCCAAGAAAAAATGGTGGATTGAGAGTGGGGAGAGCCACCTCCCATACAAAGTTATTGTTAATTATCGTGTATCTAAGAAACTATATTTTTGTGAAAGTCCTTAGGCTTGGTGTGAGTTACTTCTATGCCAGTGTGAGTAGTGCAGCATAAAACTGGGTACCTCCCACCCACTTAGTTTAGAATGACTTAAGCTACCTAAAAGAGTTTCTTCTAAAGTTGCATCACTCAATCAGAATATCTATTGTAGCGCTTGCTGTGTACACTCTAAAACACTTTTGTTGAAAATTACGTCGATTATAGTCGGCAACACTTTACCGATTATTATCGACCTAAAATTAAACACGCATTATTTTTGAACAAAATGTTTTAACTAAAAAAAAATAATGTGAGTCCGATCACAGGGGAGATGTGTAAACATCTAGTAATGAAACATTTCACCTTCTACCGAAACATTCTTCTCATCATTCACCCGTTTCAACTTCGGCGAACCGCGCTTCATCCGCTTCTTTTTCACCCTCGTACCTTCCTCCACACCCGACAAATCGCTCAAACCGATAAGCTTCGCATCAGACACCTCTGACTCACTCCCACCAGGCATATCGCCCTTCCGCTCCCCCGCAGACATAAATAATAGTATTATTTATCCACCAGCAAAAAATAATATACCCGTACAAAATAGTTGGAATTACCGCACTTAAACAGCAAAATAACCAACAGTCAAAGACAAACGCAGTCAATAAACCGTCAGCAAAATATCGCACCAAGTTCAGCAACAAATTCCGAAAAACCTGGTTCAAAAACCGAGACGAACCGGGTCTGAATCCGGAAAAACTGGACACAAAATCCCCTAAATCCCAGAAGTTCCCGGCAAAAATCAAAAACGGCAACGCCGAAATACTCGCTCAATTCAAAAACACGGCAACACAGCACCAACCAACAAACTTACGACCTTACTGTAGGAGTTTGACCTTGAGACTCCCTTTGCCAGTGTTAGTGTATTTCTATGCAGCTGTTAAGTTTCTCTGTACTTCTTGTTGTCCGTATGATTACACTAATACACTCATACACAGCTCACACCGCATTATTACAATCTTACTCAACAAAGATTAATCTTACTCAAAATTTGTGATTGTATTGTGAAAAAGATTTTTACCCCCTAGCGTATAGATGTTTATACATCAAAAAGCGATTGGCTGTGTGCAGGTTTGAACCGCGACCTCCTGACCGATAATCTGGCGTATGTATCTACCATTCAGCCATAGCCGTATTATACTTTATGTAAAATTTTTTTCATTTGTACTAAATATATAATTTGAAAGGATTTTTCTTTAATAAAATAACAACAAAATCGATGTAATTTTAGACAAGGAGAAATTTTCAACACAAATTTAGACAATATATGATCCTAAATTTGAAGTAATGTTTTAGAGTGTAGCAAGCTGCTATTGTAACGCCATCTGATTGTCAATACGTTTTGGTATAGATACTGTCTTCTTATTATCTTATTATATGTATTGAATAGATTGAACGCTACTCAAAAGACGTTCTATTCGAGGAAATAGCAGTTAAACGTAGTCAGCGTTTGCCGATATAAATACTCTTTTATAGCATTTTTTTAAATGGATAATTCGAATTGTAAAATTTTTACCAATGTATATTTTACACTAATATACTTAAGAAGAAAAAAAAAAGTATAACATGCATGACGAAAATTTCAAATAATATCATTTATTTTTTAAATTAAACTTTATTCGCTGTACGATTGCATTTAAAAACAAATATTTGCGCATGAAATCAAAATGTGGGTGTGAAAAAGAATGGAAAGAAAAATAAGAAATCCATCCTTGTTATACAAAATAAACATATTTTTATAGTACGCTTGTTTGTAACATCAAAAACATGATGGATTTTTATATAACTTCAAAGGAAGGCGAAGGTTATCGATTCGTTAGCATATGCACATATATTATGTCTGTTCTTTCAAACTGTAAACATATCACATAGTAAAATGGATATTGCAATTCAATTGATCCAAAACCTTTAGATTTTTAAATGCCAACCTAAAAATTTTGTGTATTGAACGTTACCGTTCTTTCTCAAGTGCTCTATGCTTTCTTTGATAAACTTCATGCTTCTCTCTTTCAGATATTAGCAAACATCGTGTTATCTTAACTACTTGTTAACGTTCTTGCTTTTTGGTAAATAATAATAAAAAATAAAATAAAATTAAATGAAAATGAAGAATTATAAGAAAAAAATGCTGTCGATTCAAGTTTTCTTTTCCTTTAATTAGAAATGTGTTATGAAGGGCTTTATCTATCTAGTTTCCTCTTTTCCACTGGTGCTAACTTCTCTTTTACCATTCTTAGAATCAATTCCAAATCATATATGAGAATTTTGTCAAAGTAACGTTCAGTATATTTTTGTATGATTTTAATTTTTTTTATAAACATAACTTCAAAGTTTAATTTAATTAACATTAAAACTCAAAGTCAAATCATTTTGGATTTTTTTTCTTCAAAGTAACGCTTAATACTTCAGACCAATCAGCCTTTCATCTTTCCTGTTGAAGACGCTGGAAAGATTATTAGACTCACATATTAGACATCGACTTATAGGGCCGGCCGTCAAGACTCTCGGATAGTCAGCGTGCCTACCTTAAGGGACGATCTACTGAAACAGCACTACATGAAGTGGTAAAGTTCATAGAGAGATCCCTTGAACATAAATGGTATGCTTTAGCTGCCTTCCTGGACATAGAAGGCGCCTTTAACAGTATATCGGTGGCAGCCATTCAACAGGCTCTCCGGGAGGTCGATGCTGAAGAATACATTAGTATCTAGATCAGGGGTGCCCACAAGTTTCTTATGGTAGAGCAAACACTAATACGTTTAAAGAAAAACTAACTTTTATGAAATATTTTTTGCTGTAAAAACCAATGCATACAAAGAAAAAAATATTTCATATATTTATTTGTTGTTGCTTTGCACTTGCCTGTATACAGTGACGAACGACAAAAAAACTAATAAGACAAAGTTGTTTGTGTATTTCGTATTGCTAGTGCTGAGTGCTGTATGCACACAGCCTAGAGCTAAGTGCTTTTACAAAAAGAAATGAACACCAAGCGCATAGGGCTTGGCCAACTCTGATCTAGATTATCACCATGTTGAGGGCAAGAAACGTCACTGCAAAACCAGGCAAAAGCGAAAAGTCAAAATGAGCATACAAATTAGGTGATCAGGCAGACGTCACCCTCATTTGGGTTCCTGCACATAGTAACTTTCTTGGCAATGAACAGGCGGACGTGGTCAGCGCATTTGCTTAAAACACCATGAAAAACATTTTTGTGAAACATTTTAACCCTCTGACTCCTTGTTGTATGTCATGGGAAATCTCGTAATCCTTACTTTTAAGGTATAAGTTGTGTTCTGCAGTTTTAAGTAAAACATCAAGAACAACATTTTTGTAGAATATTTCAGTCCGCTTTATCGCTGATGAAGAGATGTTTTTTGCCCCTGTTTAAAGTTAGAGTGTTAAAATATTCAACAGAAATATTTCTCGCTCTGTTTTACATAAAAGTGCTGACTGAACACATCTTCTAACTTAAGAATAAGGCTTACAAGATTTCCTATGCCGAGTACTGATAACTAGTGCAAAATGGGGGGGTTGGAATTTAACGAACAAAAATTGATTTTGTTGTACAGTGCAATGGTCGGTTCTTCAGTGTCGGTTCCTTATTAATCGCTGGCATCTGCCTCAAACATTTTCTTCAAATTCAAATTTCGTATATGATGTTTTTTTTCAAATTCTTTCAATAAACTTCAGCTGACATAACATAGAATTTTTCTTATCTTTAAATTGTCATTGCTTTTTGATATACGCAGCCCGGTTCTGAAATCGTTGTCTACTAACAATAAATTTTTTACCATATTTTATATATCTGATGTCCTTATAATAGCAGATATTATCCTCTTATCCAATTGGAGTATATATAGCACTCCGTACTTGACTTCCAATTTACGATTAAAGATCCATCATTAAAACTGTTCGATTTAATACATCATACGATTTACAGAACAAAGCTAATATACAAGTATTTTTCAATAATTTCTATTTCAAGCTTCACGTACAAGCTGTATCAATAAATATTTGCTTAAATCTATTTTCTTTTCATTGCTGCTCTATTTTCTATTGCCTTTTTTTTAAAGAGAAAATATCATGTTGTTCAAATTGCCATTGATAGTTGCGAATGTGAAGGCGTAAAGAAAGCAGCGAAAAAAACTTTTTTAATCTTCTTTTCAAAAGCCAAAGTGACTAATCCATAACAAGGCGATGAAAGGCGAAAAAGGCAATGAAAATAATTATACTTTTGCTAATAACAAGAAAACTTTAGCTATCAATGTAATCAACTTGATGGAAGCGCATAATTGTGAAAAGAAATACTTTTAAACATGCCAATAAAAACATAAAGTTTTAAATCTAGTTTTTGATTTTATAATGAAAGAAGAAGGTGGCGGCTGTTACTGTACAGTAATCTCACGAGGGATGAAATGGTGAACAAAAATATTGCTCGTGCTGTTTTATATAAAAGTGCTAAACATATGTTATACCTTAAAGGTAAGGCTTATAAGATTTTAGTAGCCCTTAAATACATTCTAATTTTTGAATTATTTCTGGCGTTCAAGTTGAGTTTGCAACTTTGGTGTCTTTAAAGAACTATAGTAAAATTTTATGGAAAATATTTTTGTAGAATTTTTTGGGCCGCTGCACAAAAAAAACTAAATTTAATTTTCTGTAAAGGAATTCAATGAAATAGTAAATATTTTGTCTAGGGACGGACCTACAAACAAATTTGTAAATATAGACAAAAATATTTCAAAACTTTCATTGAAAAAGTGTTTTTTTTCAGCGAACAAATTGTTTAAATCTATAAAACAATTTGTTTAAAAATATTTACAAATCGTAAACACAACAATTTACTAAATCAAACAAAAGGATTTACTAGACTTTCTGAAAAATATCAAACAATATATTTGTCTGAATTTATAAAACAATTTGTCTAAAAATACTATCAAATATTAAACAAAATAGTTCACTTAATCAAACAAAAATATTTACTGGATTTTTTGTAATATATCAAACAACATTTTGATCTGGGTCATCATCATCATCATTCATTAAGTTTTTATGAAATTTCACTTTGTTAAATATGTTCAAGTCTGAATGTTTATCCAAAGACTCTAAAAAATTAATGAGAACTAATGCAACGACATTAACGAATTGATTCACTCAAAAATCTTCAGTAAACAAACTTGGTACAATCGCACTCCTTTTGCTATCATTGTTGTTGTTGTTGTTGTTATTTGTGTGTATGTCGCCATCGGGGTTGTTTTTTTATGACACAGTTTTTTTGTTGTTTTTGTCCTAAACAAGAGTCAAACAAACAATTCACTGATTATGTAAAGTACATTTACTGAAAATGAAATTTATTTTTAGTCAAACTTTTGTTTGAATTTTTTTTTTGTTGATACATAACTTTTTTCTGTGTGCTGAAGGGCATTTGTTTTCTCAAAGGCAGGATTTTGTCAGAAGAATAAAAGGTTTACCTTTATTAAAACTTCACCTTAACTGAAAGTGAGCTTTAAGTTAAAGTCAGGTGCATCCTACCTAGTAGGTTAAAGTAAATTTGTAATAATGATAAGCTGTTTATCCGTCCGTCAGACAAAAGTCTGCTTTTAGCTATTGTCAAGTTGTAATAATGGCCCTAAGATCTGTATTTAATATTCACTTTTCACTTTTTTTCTTTGTCTTGTGTTAAGCTTCTTTTATTATTTCTCTATTCTAGTATGAATTATCATTGATAATTACAAGTACAAGTGTGTGTGTGTGTGTGTGAATGTTTGCTTGTTCAGTTTATTTGAACATGTACATCCTTTTTGCTAGGTGCCTTTAGAATTTAACAATTAAGCTATGAGTTTAGTCGAACCGAATGGGCTTATATCCAAAGAAATTTAATTATTTTGGCTTCAGTTCGATTTTAATTTAATTTTTCAATTAAATTATAATTTTTTTATTTAGAGATAAATGTGAAGCATATAGTCAACTCTTGACTGCAAACCACCGACTTTGGTCGAGTGGTCTAAGCGGTAAAGAACTTTGATGAGATTATCGGGAGCTATGGAAAGGTCAGTTCAACCCTCTGTGCAGTCAAACATTTTCTTTGTCTATATGCTTCACATTTATCTCTAAATAAAAATATAATTTAATTGAAAAAACTAAACTAAAACCGAACTCAAGCCAAAATAATTAAATTTCTTTAGATATAAACCCATACAGTTCGACTAAACTCATAACTTAATTTTTTGTTAATTTTAAACATGCAATCTAATTAATTAGAAAAAAGCAAACGAAAAAAGAAATAATTCGAATTAAACTTAATACTTTTTTTCTCACCAATCAGAGAGACATGTTCTGCCATTTAACTTAATTATCTATTTTTTACGTTGTAACAAGTTCATTTGTCTACGTGTGTGTTCAAAGTTTAGGGGAATATTACAAATTTCTTGCTTTAATAGTGATTTAGAGAGAGAACATTGTTTGTTATCTGTATAATTAAAAGCTACGCAGATAAGTTTTCCTTTGTGTAGGATATACAAACAAACAATTGTTTAGACATTTGTGTAGGCAAGGCCAGTTGGCCAGATTGTCTAGTACGACATTGTCCTCAACTATTTGTGTACGACTTGTCCTCTGTCGATTACACTATGATACAAAAGTGCAGCAAAAAAATATTCAGCAGTTCTCATGCACCAATTCTAATCGGTTGCAGCCCATAGAGAAAAAAAATATCTATGGTTTTTCTAGGTCACTTTGTAAAGTGATTTTATAGCACTAAATTTAGTGAAAGAAAATGGGTTCTTAAAGTTTGAACTTTAAACAGCCATAACTTCTTTGTTTCAAAACGGATTTCTACGATCCTTTTTAAATTTGCAAGATCTTAAATTTTGTATCCAATCCAACTTCGTTGGACGGTGTCCAACGTTTTGTCTTCAGTTAAATAGTTTTTTTTTTTAAAGAGAAGTATCACACTCAGACGATTTATGTCTAACAGTTAATTAATTAATTAACAGGTGGTGAAGTAGGAGAGAGAGATAGAAAGCTTAATTCACTTAGAACTCTGCTATTGTGAGTTGCAGCGCCTCTGGTGTCAAATAGAGGCATTATTTTGTGTTTAAGCTATGTAGCAATTTTTTTATTAATTTTTTAACTTCGCCAACGATTCTGCTACAATACTGAAGAAGGAGGTTACTGTGATGTGCATTACTATACGTCAGTATTAATCGCTGCTGGTACTTTCACAGGTACATCACTTTCACCGTCCGACAATAATCAACACAATGACACATCAACGCAAACCGAAAAAATCATGATATTGATGTCTTGTCTGAAACTAGTCTCGAACTTAAGACCTCAGAGTTGACGGTCAACACACTAACCACTTCAGCCACAGCACCCTGATGAAGAATGAGCGACAATGCCATAAATTTTAGTTTCAATCCAGCGTTTTTCAGGACAATATGAGTGACAGTGTCTTTTTTTTTTTTTTGGTGAGAAATACTTGCTTTTCTGGCTTAACCCCAAAAAATTAAAAAAAATTATAAACATTTATTTATAAGAAGCTTAAAATTTTTTGACGATATTTGGCGGTATTAAAACTACTAAAAACATAGAAAGTAAAGCCTTTTCTGTTTGTTCTATTATTTTTATGCTGCGCTTTTGTGCGTTTTCTGAGATATATAAGTTTTTTGTAGACATCCTCTCCTTGAAATATAGTGAACTGTCGAAGTTTGGTTCGGAGAAGAAAACAAAACAGAAAAGAAAAGAACAATGCCATTTAACATTGCATCCTCGAAAAAATTAAATGTAACTAGGTTTTCGATAAAGATTCGATTGTATTAAAAGATATAGTCGAACCTTTCTGTAAGAATTTGTTAGTAGTGAGATGGCATAAATCAAATAGGAAAATTTAAAAAGTCCAGAACTAAAATCGAAACCAGAGCGTTAAGCCTCGCGTTGTCGATAGGGTACGTATTTACAGTACATATTTTCTAAAACAAAAAACTTACTTTGAATGTACTGAAAATAAGTAAACTGCAGCTGACGCGACGCTCAACGCTCTGCTTTAGGTTAGGCTATTAAAGACGTGGCCAACTGGGACTGGATGGCATATGCTTATATGTATGTATGTATATTTCATATAAATATGTATGCATGTACTCGTAGATAAAATGATGTCTATGTACGTAAACTTGCTATTAATTAACACACTTATTGCCAATTCTAAGTTAAATGTCGTCTTTTTGTACAACTACACAATAGATTTAATGATTCTTCATTATGTCACCTTTCCTCAATATTTAGAATATTTTAGAACACTAATGAAGTCTTATACAGTCGTATGTGTATGTTGGTCTCACAATGTTTTTATATATGTTTATTTTGCTTTATTCTATCTGTTTGTGATTTGCAAAGCTTGCTTTAAATTGCTCCAATTTAAGCACACACAAGTATATACTTTATCAATTTCAGAAAAAAGCCTACAGTGGAGCCAAAAGCAAATGAAATGATAATAAATATATAACGTTTATACTACTAGTGAGGAGTAATTAAAATTCTCTGCATAAATAGAGAAGGAGTTAAGCTTTCCGGTTGAGGTCTGAGAAGTTATGGAGTTTGAATAAATTTAGTACAGCTAATTCAAGCACTTGGTGTGTGAAACAGCTGTTCTGGTTTGAAATTTTAATATTAATTTTTGAGCTTTAATTTTTTAAATTTAATTCATTGGAATATGAACAAAATGAAAAATTCTTTTAGTGTACGTAAATACACTGAAAGAATTTTCTTCATAAATTCTGTGAATTTTGACATTAATCCAATGAAAAATTTCATTAAAACTCAACCAACGCGTCACGCTTCGTTGGAGTAATGAAACAAGTTTTGCTAAAATTATTTTAATGAAAATTTCATTAAATATATGAAATAATTTCATTGCTCCTATGTAATAATTTTACTACGCTAATGAACATATTTCATTATATCTGTGAAATTATTTCATCGTTTTAATGAAACTAACTATTTCATCATTTTAATGAAAATATTTCATTATTTTAATGAAAGTCTGTCATTATTTGAATGATATTCTGGCATTATTTTAATGAAAATTTCTCTAATTAATAAAATTTTTCTTTAGAGAAACGCAAATCCCTCTATGCTATTATTAAACATTAAATTGCTCAGTGTTTATATGCGCTTTTCTTTAATAACCAACTGAAAAAAAACTTGTCTTGATTTTGAGGATTAATTTTAGTTTCTCTTCTTTGGGTTTCTTGTCCTCTTTATTTAGCTGTCAACATTGAATTTAATTAAAGACCCGAACAAATATGTTTCCAATCAACTAAAAAGTAAGTAAAGTAAAATCAACAATTTACACCCACACAAAACTATTTCTTAAAAAAAATCAATTTGCTTAAGTTTCCAACTTCGATAAATAAATTGGTACCAAAAGAAAAAAAAGTCGTTCCCTAATTTTGCAAAAAAAAAATGAAACTTATTTTTAGCACAACCCGCAGAACAAAGAATTTTATTTAAGCATTTTATACCAAATCTAGTAAGATTAGATATTGTATGTGGATGGAGATTAAAAAATAAAAATTCATTTATAGCACAGATCGTATCGTGAGCAGTTTTTCAATCAAAATCATGCTCACTCACGAGGAGAGCCATGTGCGGACCTTGTAAAATGGTTTTTTTTTACTTATACCTACATACATACTCACATTGGGTTCCCGTGACAATACAGTTTTAGGCTTAGAAAATCGGGAAGTGCCACGCCCTTAAAAGCAAATATTAAATTTCAAAAACTTCCGCTCATCCGATTCTAATGAAGCTTTGCACAGAAATTGGGATGAAATTTTTCATACACATTTATCTCCAATTTTATGGCTAGAAAGGTGGTCAGTGAGTGCCACGCCCTTAAACGTAAATATTACATTTCAAATATTTTTACTCAGCCTATTCTAAAAAAATTTGACATTCAAATTGGTCTGCCGTCTTTATACAACACTATTATAAAGTTTATGAACACAAAACCAATCACCGCAGAAATTCCACTCAAGGAATCATACGTGATTGAGGCAAAAACTTACTTTCTATTACTTGATCCCTATTCATCTCTAGATACCCTGCAGACAAAGTAACTAGTATGTAGTAAGAACTATACTAGTTGCTTTTTACTTCAGACTAGTTCCCCATCTGTCCTTTTTTCATATATCGAACTATCGATTTTAACATTAAATTGTGATAGGAGCCCAACTAGTTATTTGTATACAGATATATTCCAGTTGAAATCCTAGTTGTTGTAAACTAGTGCTCTTACTAGTTTGTTTATTTAGATTTTGTAACTCTTAAAAAAACTTTGGCTCAACCGGGGTACGTACACACATTCCTCATTTTTCAAGGCAAGTACTCTACCCACTGAGCCACTTTCTACTTATTTTTCTAAGAGCTAAAAATATGTTTTATATCAAGTCGTATACCTTAAAATTTTGTAGTATTTTGACTAGTATCGTTATTGTCTCGATACAACTAGTACTATGATTGTTCTTTTTTTACTAGTATCGTTACTAGTCTTGCTACAACCAGGAATATGACTGTCTTTTTGTGACCAGTACCATTACAACTAGTAATATGACTGTGTCAAAGCGTATCTAGTTATAAATTTAGCTGCTGGGTATCTAATAATTATTCCACAGACACCCATACCCTCAAATAAGCTTAACATACACAAAATTTCTATTGCATACTTTTAGGTGCCAATTAGTTATTTTAAAGTCTTTACTACTCAATTTTTTTTTGTGATCATATTTAAAATTCTTTGTGGTTTTATGTTTTTTGCTCTAAAATTACATTTCAAATAAATGACATTTTCATATAAATCTGCCAACAGAATATCAAGTCGTACATGTACATTTTTGTTACATGGCAACATCACATGAAGAACAGAAGGAAGGAAGGATATAAAATCAGAAATAAAAAGGAACAAGTCTACAATGGTTTGTGTAACAAGCAGAATTTTATTCATTCATTTGTACAGACAAAGTTTTTGAAATCTTGTATGTTGAGGGCGAATAACAACTTAATCATTATAAAACCTCAAAAGTTGCCTTATTTCTGTTGCTTTTAGATAAAATGTCTGAATGATTCAAATAAATACTCATACATATGAATAAGGACAAATATTTATATGTATGTGTGCAGCTGTGTTAGGGTGTTTTCTGAGGGTTTACCCAAAAATATGTATGTTGCTTAAAGCAAAAAAGTAAAAAGATACTAGACATTCTCGCACGCATGTTTGTAGTTTTGAAAAATATTTTTTTTTGGTGTGACTGAAGAAGCAAAATTTGTTTGTGTGATGTTTATCGAAGCAGGTAAAGAATGTTAATAAGGACACTATTAAGAGCATTTTGTCCTAAAAAACGAAACTATCATTTTTATAAATTGCAGAGAGATTATTCTGTTCCTTTGTTATCCCATTGAATTTAATAATTGCGTGATTCCCATTTACGTTGCCTAAATTGTCCCCTTTAAAATTATAATAAAATATTTTATACTGAAAACGCATAAATTTGACAGTGCAGTCTATTTTAGCGTGATGAATGAAGGTTCGTATTTTTTTTATAAAACTGTCTATCGTGTGTTAAAATTAAAGGACGAAAATACAAAATAATTGTCCAAATTCATTGCTATCTATTTTTACACCTTAACAGACTATAAATTTTCCAATAAAAGGTGAGTAAATTAATAACAGTTTCAAAATACCATCAGTTTTTTTTATTGCAGTTTGTGTATTGAGCGTTACTAGCACATAGTTATAATGACTCGGCATAGAAAATCTTGTAAGCCTTGCGTTTAAGGCATAAAATGTATTGAGCAGTTTTATGTAGAACATCACGACAAACATTTTTGTGGAACATTTTAACTATCTAACTCTTCGTTGTATGGGTCTATTTTCCCTTTCTTTAAAAAGGCCCACGAAAACCCCCTTCGGTAGCCATATAGTGGGTTGAAATATTTTACAAAAATATTTACCATTAAATTCTACCAAGCTCCAGGCTTACCGCGAACGCCAGAAATCATTCAAACTCTAAATGTGCTTAAGGGATAATTTCGTACTTATTCTCAATTTGTACTCGGCATAGGAAATCCAATAAGTCTTACGTTTAAAGCATATGATTCAGTATTTTTATGTAAAGCACCATGAAAAACATTTTTGTGGAACATTTTAATTGTTTAAGTCTTCATTGTATCCGTCTTTTTGTCCCTTTATTTAAATAAGTGCACAAAACTCTCTCTTTCAGCAGTGATGTAGCAGACTGAAATGCTCTACAAAAATATTTGTCATTAAATTCTACTATAGGTCTTTAAAGACACCCTAGTTCCAGACTTATCCTGAACGCTAGAAATCATTGAAACTTAAAATGTGTTTAAGGGTTAATTTCTTACTTATGCACAATTAGTACTCGGCGTAGGAAATCTTATAAGCTTTACATTAAAGGTATAAGATGTGCTTAGCACTTTTATGTTAAACACCAAGGGAAACATATTTGTGGATTATTTTAACTCTCTAACTCATCGCTGTATGTGTCCTTTTTGTCCCTTTCTTAAGAAATAGCACAAAACTCCCCTTCAGCAGCGATATAGCGGACTGAAATGCTCTACAAAAATATTTGGCATTAAATTCTACTATAGGTCTTTAAAGACACCCTAGCTCCAGACTTATCCTGAACGCCAGAAATCATTGAAACTTAAAATGTGTTTAAGGGTTAATTTCTTACTTATGCACAATTTGTACTCGGTATAATAAATCTTGTAAGCCTTACGTTTAAGATATAACATATGGGAAACTTTTTTTTTGATAATTTAATCCTCTAACTGTTCGTTATATGGGTCTTTTTTGTACCTTTCTTGAAAACGAGCAAAAATTTTTGCTTCAGCTTCGATATACCGGGCTCTAATGCTCTACAAAAATAATTGCCATAAAATTATACTATAGGTTTTCAAAGACATCCAAGCTCACAACTCAACATAAACGCCAGAAATCATGTAAAACTTAAAATATATTAAAGCGTTAATTTCGTACTGTTTCCCAATTAGTACTGGGGATAGAAAACCTTATCAGCCTTACGCTTAGGGTATAAGATGTGCTTAGAACTTTTGTGTAAAACACCACGGGGAACATTTTTGTAGAAGAATTTTGGCCGCTATATTGCCATTGAAGATGAGTTTTTCGCCCCTTTTTCAAGAAAGGAACAAAAACACCCTTACATCGAAGAGTTAGAGGGTTAAATTGTTCCACAAAAATGTTGCTCGTGGTTTTTTACATAAAATTGTGTTGTTTTACATTAAACGCCAGGCTTACTAGATTTCCTATGCCGAGTCACATAAGTATGTGTAAAGGGTGGTCTGGGGGGAAATTTAACTCCCCCAAAAATTAGTCCCCGATGTAAACTTTCAAAACACCGATAAACGTATATATATCTTTGGTGCTCTCTACCAGAATCAGTCGTTAAAGCCTTCTTATTTTGAAAAAATTCTTTGATTTTGTTGTACAGTGTAATTTATCAAAGGTTTACAAGACAAATTTCCACACCAAATCAGTTTTATAAACATATTTCCAACCTTTACTTAGTGGTATGAATAAAGCAGTAAATATTTCTGAATTATCAAATATTATATTGAAAAAGAATTCGTTAATCGTTCATGATTCAGTTGAAGGCTAAAAACTGTATTGAATGTTATCCATACTTTTGGTGTCTATAATTAAAATTAAGAAAATGGCGAACATTTGCGAAATATTTGCTAAACAATATAAAACTTGGCTGATAACTTCTAGATGATCTATAATTGGTTATTGTTTAACACACTATAATTGATAAACTTTATAATTGTGAGATTTATATACCACGATGGAGTACCAACTAAAAGTCATTAGACCTTAGTGCCGACCATAAAATTCTAGGACGCGAATTTATCTTATATTTCTTCCTATGCAAAGGCATAGTTTAAGTTGTGGTTTTGGTGGAAGGTTCCGCAGTAGTCATTTGAAAGGTTTAACCCTAGTGGAGTACCACTTAAAACTTATTGCAATGACAGTGATATATACATACGTTATAAATAAGAGCATTTAATGCTAGGAGTAACATTAAACGTTCCTGCTTCCTGTCCGAAGGCTTAGGTAGCATGTGACATAGTTGGCATCCCTATTTGTATTCGATAGCCTGCCAGTAAAAGGGCTGTTCACATATTACGTGCCGAACTTGTTGGTTCAAAATCTATTTATTTATTTCCTTAATCTACAAATATTCTAGTAGCCATATCCATAGATCATAAAGGCTTTATTTTAGTAACATAGTACTTCATTTTTCATTTTCTTGAAACTTTTTCTAACCCTGCAAAATATAAGATAAACAAATGATTTTAACTTTTTTTGTTTAGAATATTTTTTTCTAAAAAATGTTTATTACTTTTTCATATCCTATTCAAATAAAAATGTTTCTTGAAAACAAGAAATCAACTTGTTTTGTCATTAATTTCGTTTTATCCTTCTTTTTAGTATTTTAACAGCCTTAAGCTAGCAACATATTGCCTTTTCGTTTTTTCCGCTTTCAACCAATTATGTTTTTTTTGCTAGTAAGGAAACTAAAAGTGAAAATATATTAAACATTGAAATGATTAAATGTTTCAAGATATGAAAACGATTATCAACAAAAACGTTTTATCCATTAAAAGTTGTGTCTAAAAGGCAATTTAGTTTTAGGCTGTTTGGCAATGTTATCTTATATATGGCAAGCAAACTTTTAAAACTTTTGAAACTATTGAATTCAAAATTAAGTAGAATGAAGGAGAAAATTTATGGGAAAAATTTATTGAAGGATTTTCAAAATAGAAAAATTTTTCTGGCTAAAGAGCTTAAAATTTAAGCAATATAATGACCTAAAGTATAAAGTTTGCTCTGAAATATAGTTGCAAATATAGAATAGACTATAGCTTATCTTACAATTAGAAAAATGGTCAACCTTAAACTCAAGACTATTGTCATAGGTTTATTCTGCTGTATGCCTCATTTATAGCTGTATACTTAATTTATAACTGTATACCTTATTTATAACTGTATACCTCATTTATAACTGTACACCTCATTTATAACACGAATAGTAATATTTGTTTAAATACAACATTTCGGTTTAATAATACTGTACAACACAAAAAAATATCACGGTTCTAACGACTGATTCTGGTAGAGGGCGCCAACAAAAAATATACATTTATCGGCGTTTTGAAAGTTTACTTTAGGGGGAGTTAAATTCCCCCCTTTTTGCACATATCATAAGAAATCGAATAATCCTAATGTTTAAGGTGTAACATGTGTTCAGCACTTTTATGTAAAACACCACGAGAAAATTTTTTGTATGGGTCTTTTTGTTCCTCGCTTAAACAAGGGGACAAAAAACTCCTCTCTAGCGGCGATATGGCGGTCTGAAATGTTCTACAAAAATCTTTGCCATTAAATTATACTGTAAGTCTTCGAAGACGTCCAAGCTCTAGACTCAACTTAAACGTTAGAAATTAAAAATGTCAACGAGGCTAGCTTCCAGACAGCCCTCTCGTTGAATTGTAACTTCAAGAATCGCTTGAACGCTTACCAAAAAAAAAGGAAAATAAAAAGACAAGAAATTCAAAGTGTTGAAAGGCAAAACAGCAATATACTTTCCTTTAGTTTATTTTCAGCAAATTAAAGTTTCACAATTTGTACAAATTTCTGCCCGAATAATTTAATTTACAAAAGAAAAAATAACACTGTGTGTAATTTTTGAAGTCATGGAAATATAACTATATACGGACACCACTACGTGATAAAAGATAAAAAAAAAGACCCGGAGACACGGATGCACTTTTTTTTAATGGGCTCCCAAAGATTTGGGGCCTCGGTGTCAATTTTGCAAAAAAACTGATCATTTTCTCAGGCTCATATCTTGCAAACCATTCGGAATTTTGATTTACTCTCTGAGGCAAAGTTGTAGCTCTTGTCATAAGGAACAAAAATTGTGAACATATAAAATTAAAAAAAACTTCATCTTCAAGATCAAAATCGCAAAAAAATTTTAAAAATTCGATTTTTTAACCTTTTTTCCCCTGTTCAGGTCTATAGGTCTGTAGCAAACCGTTCAAAATTCAAAGAAACAATCAACTACAAAAATGTACCTAAGATCTCAATGAACACCTTTCTAGAACATATGAACTTCCTATGAATGATTCTTAACACCGTTTAGGTAGCGCTTAGTTAGCCGCAAAAGTGAAAAATCGAATTTAAAATTTTTTTTGCGATTTTGTTTTTGCAGATGAAGTTTTTTTTAAATATAACCATATACGGACACCACTGCATGATAAAGGACAAAAAAAGACACGTGTCTCCTAGTTTTGGCCCAAGTCATGCACTTTTTATGGGCCCCCAAAGATTTAGGGCCTCGGTGTCATTTTGATCATTTTCTCAGGCTCATATCTTGCAAACCGTTCGGAATTTTGATTTACTCTCTGAGGCAAAGTTGTAGCTCTCATAAGGAACAAAAATTGTGAACATATAGAATAAAAAAAATGTCATCTTCAAGATCAAAATCGCAAAAAAATTTTAAAAATTCGATTTTTTTACCTTTTTCCCCTGGGTAGGTCTATTGGTAGCAAACCGTTCAAAATTCAAAGAAAGAATCAACTACAAAAATGTACCTAAGATCTCAATGAACAATTTTTTAGAACATATGAACTTCCTACGAATGATTCTTAACACCGTTTAGGTAGCGCTTAGGTAGCCTCAAAAGTGAATAATCGAATCTAAATTTTTTTTTGCGATTTTGATCTTGAAGATGAAGTTTTTTTTTTAAATATAACCATATACGGATACCACTACATGATAAAGGACAAAAAAAAACACGTGTCTCCCAGTTTTGGCCCAAGGATGCACTTTTTTATGGGCCCCCAAAGATTTAGGGCCTCGGTGTCATTTTGATCATTTTTTCAGGCTCATATCTTGCAAACCGTTCGGAATTTTGATCTACTTTCTGAGGCAAAGTTGTAGCTCTTGTCACAAAGAACAAATATTGTGAACATATAAAATAAAAAAAAAACTTCATCTTAAAGATCAAAATCGCAAAAAAATTTTAAAAACTAGATTTTTTTTACCTTTTTCCCATGTTCAGGTCTATAGGTAGCAAACCGTTCAAAATTCAAAGAAACAATCAACTACAAAAATGTACCTAAGATCTCAATAAACAACTTTTTAGAACATATTAACTTCCTAGGAATGATTCTTAACACCATTTAGGTAGCGATTTTTTAAAGTTTTTTGCGATTTTGATCTTGAAGATGAAGTTTTTTTTTTAATTTTATATGGTCATAATTTTTGTTCTTTATAACAAGAGCTACAACTTTGCCTCAGAGAGTAAATCAAAACTGCTAACGGCTTGCATGATATGAGCCTGAGATAAGGTACAAAAAAACGAACTTTATTCAACCATGTATATCCGGACTTCAATTATAATAATACAATAAAATTTAAAGAAATGGTTTATAAAAAAAATCTTAATGACTGCAGCGCCGCTTTCCGGTCAGATCATCACCAGTTAGCTTGGCATCACTCCTACATTCTAGCCAGGGATGGAAAACAATCAGTGTAAAACACCACGAAAAACAGTTTCGTGGAACATTTTTACCGACCAACTCTTTGTTGTATGGGTCTTTTTGTCTCTAACTTAAAAAAGGCACAAAAACTCCGTACCTCTGATCGGCCATATAGCGACCTGAAATGTTGAAGAAAAATATTTGCCATAAAATTGTACTATAAGGTTTTAAAGACGCCAGAAATCATTAAAAAAGTTAAGATGTGTTTTAGGGTAAATTTTGTACTTATTCACAATTAGTACTCGGCAAAGGAAATCTTGTAAGCCTTATGTTAAACGCAACATATGCGTTCAGCACTTTTATGTAAACCACTATGAGAAACAATTTTGTGGAATATTTTAACCCTCAACTCTACGTGGTATGGGTCTTTTTGCCCATTTCTTGAAAAAGCGGACAAAAACTTCCCCTCGCCGGCGATATAGCGGGCTCAAATGTTCTCAAAAAATATTTGCCATAATATACTATTATAGGTCTTCAAAGACTCCAAAGTTGCGGACTCAACTTTAACGCCAGAAAACACTACAAACTCAAAATATGTTTAAGGGTTAATTTTGTACTTATTTACAATTCATTCGGCATAGGAAATCTTGTATGCGCTACGTTAAAGCTATAAAATGCGTTAAGCACTTTTATGCAAAACACCCTGACAAGTATTTTTTTGAACATTTTAACCCTCTTCGTTGTATGGGTGTTTTTGTCTCTTTTGAAAAATGGCCCAATAAACCCTATGAGCAGCAATATAGCGGGCTGAAATGTTGAACAAAAATATTTGCCATAACCTTATACTATAACCTTATATATAAACACACTATTTCAAATTTTTGACGTAAGTCTGTAACGCGTTGACGCGCGCTACGAGTGCTATGTAGCTCCGCCTTAAGGGTTACAATGTGCAATTGCTCCAAAACGAGTCGCAGGTGTATACTTTCAAAATGCCGAAACACATAAGTTGTTTTTCCTCTTTACCAAAATCAGTCCTTGCACCTTACTATTTCTGAAAAATATTTTATTTTGTAGTACTGTGTAATATTTTCGATTAATACCTATAAGTAATATGAAATATTTTTTATAACTCATACGCACTGACCGTGAACTTGCAGGAGTATATTTAAAACCGAATTTTTTGTTGCGACGGAGTATTTTAAATAACCTTACAGCTGTTTTATAAATAATTTATTCAGGTTGTTTTCAGTTATTATAAATGAAGCTATGTTCTTTTATTATAGGCAAAATTCATTAAAAATAAAGACTATTACTCAGTTGAAAAAGAAAACAGAAAATAAAAAACAACAGCTGCTTTAAGGGCTATAAATAATATTTTATTGTTTTTTTTAGGGTTCCGTACACCAAAATTGTAAAGGCCCGCTATTGTTTTCGCTACGCTCTCCGTCTGTCTGTCTGTCTATCTATCCGCCTGTCTGTATGTCTGTCTGTCGGTCTGCTGGTCTGTCTGTCAAAGGCTGTGTTCTCGGGAACCGTAAGATCTACGGACCTAAAATTTTCACAAAATATGTAAAACTTTGGCTGCTACAAATATATGACAGTTAAAAGTTAAAGGGTGTTCTAAAGCGAGCAACGAAACATGTTGAAATAATAATGTAATATACAGTAGGGATAGGCAAAAAATATCAATACATCGATATTTTCTCAAGAATATATCGATATGTATTGTCGATATTTTTTATTGCAATATATCGATATATTAATGTTTTTTTTTTCAAAATATATCGACAGTGTTACATTCGATATTTGTTTAGCTTTGCTTTTGTTTTTCGTTCAGTTATTTGAAAAATTTGACACAATCTTCATTAAATAGAATATTCCTAACAAAATCTTTTGTTTTATTTATAATCTTTTGTGTATATGTATTTGAAAATTTTACTTTCTTTGGGCATGACTTTCTTAAAGTACATTTTATGAAATATTGTTGAAACAGTTAGGAAGTTAGAAATTGGCTCCTTTCGGTTTAGGTATTTATAAGAAAAGTAGTTTTTGTGTTTAATTTGTAAAAAATTATGGTATTATGTAGGAATAGTCATGCTTTAAAAAATATCGATATACAGTGAAACATCTCATAACCGGACACTCAGTATTTTTGTCCGATTTTGAGAGGCGTTCGCTTATGAGAGAGGAACACATTTATTATTTAAAATATTTTATTTTTATTCAAAGTTATTTATTTAGTTTCGATCAAATTATTTTTTATTTAAGGAAAAAATTCTAAAGCATGTAAATATTGAACATTCAAAGAAAAATTTGGATGTACGGAAGGTCGAATTGACATCCGATGTTTCGAGATCACCACAGTCTTCTCATCAGAGCCCTTTTACCTACACTGCCAACGACGGCAGCAACAACACCCTAGCGAAAATCCTACTTACTTTAGTAAGCCCAATCAATAGATTTTGTCACCACCTCGCGGCGAGTCGTACCTATTAATGAATTTTTTTTTGTAAAGGTTCGGACCTTCACTAACTACTTCTTCTGTAGTGGTATCGAAACATCTTATGTTAGTTAGTTTAACCTTTCGTACATTAAAAAAAATTATCTTTCAATGTTCAATATTTACATGCTTTAGAATTTCTTTCTTAAATAAAAAATAATTTGATCGAACGATTAAATTAAAAACGAACTTAAGCCAAACTATTTAAATAACTTTGGATAAAAACCATACAGTTTGACTAAAATTCATAACTCAATATTTTATTTTATAATGTTATATATTATTAAAGCAATGGAAAACTAGTCTATTGTGACTCAGAAAATTTTGCTTAACTAACCAATCATTTGTCTATTTGACAGCCACCCGCTCTAACAAACAACTTCTTTTAATAAACAATTATTCGAGTAACGTCGGAATTACCAATTTCATTGGCATTAACAGAAATATTAATCATACCCAGCAAAAAAAATATCATGTTTCTGGAAGCAGTAAAAAACGTTCATGCCTTCCATATGCGATCTTTTGAAGCGCTTCCGAGGATGCTCAGAAATAAGGCAGAGATCTCCCAGTGTACATAATCTTTAAATTACGAAGTTAGTCATCATTTTACATATCTTCAACACGCACTCCAAAATAAACAAAATCATATTCAGTAGCATTGTAGCTTTCCACAATATAGGCTCTAAAGAATTGTCACACGCATTGTTTCAAATAAACACTAACACATTTGCAAACTCAAAACCAATTTAGAGTATGCTCTCTTTCTACATTTCCCACCTATTGCATGGAAGAGAGAAATTTATAATAAAACACAATTTGTTTTGTCTGTAGTTTAACAATAACAAAATGAGACATGATTTTAGAGCATTTTTGATGCTTCGAAAGAAGCGCTGTTTTATATCAAAAGCAAAAGCTCCAAAGTGGGACATCGCGAAGAAAAATCATGCATGTTCGAAGCGCTTTTCGAAGCAGTAGAAACAACAAAACTTGCTTCTCGCTTATAAACCTGCATCGGCCGAAGTAGTAGTTTTTGCTGGGTACTTCAAAAAAAGGAGAGCTACATAAAAATGTAATAAAATCGTGGTGTATTTCAACACTTCTGTCCGCTTTTGAGAGGTATTTTGAGCACAATTTTGTAAAATTTAGTGTCCGCGTCCGGTTACTAGTGTCCGGTTATGGGAATACATTTTGTATGGGAAAACTGATGAAAATCGCGGTTCTAAAAAGTTTATCCGTTTAAGTGAGGTGTCCGGTTATGGGAGGTGTCCGCTAGGACAGGTTTCACTGTATATCGATATATATTGATATATTTTTTTCACTTGCCCATCCCTAATATACACACACTTATATATAGACACTTAAAACTTTCAAAGTTTATGTTAATTGATGTAGTCTGTAGAGTAGACTACACCAATTAACACTGATATTTAAAACAATACAAATTAAAAGGTCTTCTATCAGTTAATGTAATTTTGACTATCTAATTTAGACAATTTGATGTATCTTGGAAACCGTAAGAGGAAAACTCTTGCAATTTTAAAAAACGGTGAAACTAAAAAAATCCCAAATTAAAAAATTTCAAAACTAAAAATCGGAAAAATGAAAAAAACGCTTAAAGGGGGAAAAAAGCATCAAAATTAAAAAAATGGCTAAAACGCAAAAAATCACCAAAACTGAAAAGATCGGCAAAAGAACTAAAAAACAAACGCCAAAAACCGAAAAAAGTCGTCAAAACGAAAAAAATCACTAAAACAAAACAAAAATTGCCAAAACTAAAAATATCATCAAAAAACGAAAAAAATCACTAAAAAAAATTTTAAAAAATAGCCAAAACGAAAAAAGTCAAAAACAAAATAAAAAAAAGAGCTAAAACTAAATAAAATCTTCAAAAGCCGAAAAAAATCGCCTAAACAAAAAAAAAATACTAAAACAAAACAAAAAATTGCTAAAACTAAAAATATCAGCAAAAAACGAAAAAATCGCCAAAAAATGGAAAATTGAAAAACGAAAAAAGGCTAAAATTAAATAAGAAACCAAATAAAAAACGCTAAAACTATATAAAATCGTCACAAAAAAAACAACAAAAAAAAACGCTAAAACTAGAAAAAGAATCACCAAAACCGAAAAAAATCTTCAAAACCGAAAAAGCGCCGAAACTGAGCAAAAGCGCCAAAACTAAAATAAATCGGTAAAACTAAAAATATCGTCAAAAAGCAAAAAAAACGCCAAAACAAAAAAAAAACGGCAAAACAAAAAAATAAAATAAAAATAAAAAAAATCCGCAAAATACAAAAAAAAAACGAAAAATTGTCGAAACAACGAAAAAACTAAAAAAAAAATAAAAAAAAGCAAAACGAAAAATTGTCAAAATGAAAAAGGGCGAAAATGAAAAGGGATATATGTGTATTCGTACGGAACCCTTCATGTGCGAGCAAAACTCACACTTTACTGAATTTATTGTTGTAAAAGAAATCGAAAATTGTAATTAAACTTTACAAACAATTTTTAAGATATAATTTTAAAATTACGTGAGTTGGCTGATGGGCGGGCAATGAAGTAATTTGTAAGGAAAAGAAAATATATGTTCATTTTTTATAACAAAATCTGTTTAATATTGAAAACTTTCTCTCTAAAATGTAAATAAATTTTACTTTGAATTTTAAATATTCAAAACATATTTATTTAATTTTCTTTAAATTTATCCTTGTTATATACCTATAATAATAGTACTTCACCCCAATTTTAGCGTTTGATATACATATGTATGTATGTTTGTATAATTTTTATATGTTTTCCTTATTTTGGCATAAATCCTGGCTTTTAAGGTATTATTCATTTAATCGTTTAGAATGAAAATTAATGAGGTGTAAATCCAGAATAAAACAAACAAAAAATAGACACAAATATTTTTAATTTGGTAACAAAATGTATGTGTTCGTTTAGGAAATAATTTTACAAATAAAAGTTACTTTCATACAACAGAATACTATACTATCGTGCATACATATTGCCTTTTTAAAACACGCTTTAATTTATTTTTGCCATTAAGATATTTTATTGTTAGACAAAGTCAAAAATATATATTTATCCCTGTAAATTTTTCTTTAAAATAAAATGATAACATGAAATAGGGAACTTTGTTTCAATCCTAAAACCTGGGCGTATGAGTCATATTTGTGAACAGTGCATAACAAATATTCCTCATCCTACCCAATTCCCTTTTTTCTTTAGGCTCCAAAATATCTGTTAATAGCTGTTTTACACTATCTCACAAGCCGTTCGACTTCTGTAGAAAATACAACCCTGATCTAATGGGCTTATGGAAAGTTTTAAAAAAAGCAATAACAACTCATTATATCAGGGTAGCATTTTGTGCAAAAGTCGAACACCTTGTATAATAGTCTAAAAATAGCTTAAATAACACTGTGCAACACAAAAAAAAATGTCAATGCTCTAACGACTGATTCTGGTACAGGTCACAAAAAAATATATATATACTGTTTATCAGCGTTTTGGAAGTTTACATCTGGGATTCATCTAGGAAGACTCAAAGTTCTCCTCCTCTTGCACATTATTATATTGAATTGGTATAAGAAATATTGTAAGCTTTACTTTTAAGGTTTAAGATGTGTTATGTAAAACAGCATGAGGAACATTTATGTGGAACATTTTAACCTTCTAGCTCATCGTTGTATGCGTCTTTTTGTTCCTTTCTTAAAAAAGGAGCAAAAACCTCCCCTCCAGCGTTGATATAGCGGGCTGAAATGTTCTACAAAAATATTTGCCATAACATTCTACTATAAGTCTTCAAAGACACCCAAGCTCCAAACTCAACCTGAACTCTAGCAATCATTCAAAACTTAAAATGTCTTTAAGGGTTAATTTCATACTTATTCAGAATTAGTACACCGAATACGAAATCTTGTAAAAAATACCTTTAAGGTATAAGATGTATTTAGAACATTTATTTAAAACACCAGGAGGAAAATTTTTGTGGCACATTTTAACCCTCTAACTCTTTACTCTATGGGTCTCTTTGACCCTTCCTAGAAAAAGGGGCAAAAAACTCTCCTTTAGCGGCGATATAGCGGGATGAAATGTTCTACAGAAATCTTTCTCGTGGTCTTTTACATAAAACTGCTGAATAGTACTTATACCATAAACGCAAGGATTGCAAGATTTCCTATGCCGAGTACTAATTGTAAATAAGTATGAAATTAACCCTTAAACATGTTTTAAGTTTTGAATATTTTCTGACCTTCAAGTTAGGCCTGGAGCTTGGATGTCTTTGAAGATTTATGTCTAATAAAATTTCATTTCAAATATTTTTGTGGACTAATTTGGCCCGCTATATTGCCGCTGAAGGGCACTTATTTGTCCTTTTTTAAAGAAAGGGACAAAAAGACCCATACAACAAAGAGTTAGAGGCTTAAAATGTTCCACAAAAACGTTTATTGCGGGCTTTTACATAAAAGTGTTGAACACATCTAATACCTCAAACGTAAGACTGCCAGATTTCCTACGCCGAGTTCTAATTGTGAATAAGTATTAAATTAACCCTTAAACACATTTTCAGCTTTGAATGATTTTTGGTGTTCAAGTTGATACTGGAGCTTATAGGAGTCTTTAAAGAACCATAGTAAAATTTTATGGCAAAAATTTTCGTAGAACATTTAGGACCACTTATATCGGCGCTGAAGGGAAGTTTTTGCTTGTTGTTTTTTTTTTAATTGATGAAAAGACCCATACAACGAAGAGTTAGAGGGTTAATATGATCTACAAAAATATTCCTTGTGGTGTTTTACATAAAAGCACTCACCACATCTAATACGTTAAACCTAAGACTTGCCAGATTTCCTATGCCAAGTACTAATTGTGAATAAGTATTAAATTAACCCTTAAACATATTTTCAGTTTTTAATGATTTTTGGTGTTCAAGTTGATACTGGAGCTTATAGGAGGAGTCTTTAAAGATCTATTAGAAAATTTTATGGCAAACATTTTTGTAGAACATTTTAGACCGCTATATCGCCGCTGAAGGGTAGTTTTTGCCTCTTTTTTAAGAAGGGGACGAAAATACCCATACAACGACGAGCTAGAGGGCTAAAATGTTCTAGAAAAATGTTTCTCGTGGTGTTTTACACAAAAGTGGTGAATTTATCTTGTTCCTTAAAAGTAAGGTTTGCATGATCTCCTATGCCGAGTCACTGGAACTATGTGAAAAAAGATGGCAAATTTTAACTCCCCCCTAAAACGAATTGCCGATGTAAACTTTGAAAACGCCGATACTGGTATATATATTTTTTGTGCCCTCTGCCAGAATCACTCGTTAAAACCATATTATATTTTTTTGTGTTGTACAGTGTAATTGAAAATATTTATTGTTTATTTATTGATTTTCTCTTACAACAAAGAATTTCAATTACTTCAAGTTTCTTGAATTTTTTTTTTTTTTTACAAAAATGTTTAATAAATTTTCTAATTTCTATTTAACACACACACACACACACACACAAATAAGCTTTGAAGTTTCCTTTTTAACACTCTGCCCAGCTGAACGATGATTTTGCGGTTGTGGGAACCATAAAAACCACAGCAATTAATTTCAATTTTTAAATTGTTTATAAATGTTTTGTTAAACTCAATCAATAAAACAATGGTTTTTGTTGTTGTAGTTACACAAATTTATGTTGGCAAAATGTTCGTTTGCATACTTACAAATAAATAAATATGTATGTATGTATTGTTGTAATTGTTACCCTACCAGCAAATCTGTAGTCGACTACAAAAATAATCAACATATAGTTTACTTTTTTAGACTAACTAAAAGCCAAATACAATGTAAACCAGAACTAACCCAAAATCAATTCTTAAGTTGAGTGCATAATGGAATTTGATGAGAGCTAACAATTTTACTCTCTCAGCTACTTTGAAACTCATTTCGAGTCTATATTAACATTTTGCTGTCATTATTTTAAATGATACCTTAGCTGGATGGTCAGCGCGTTGACTATAAAACGTGTGATATTAAATTCGAACCCCAGCATCATCTTTTTGCATACTAACTACCAGTTGACTTAAATAAAGTTAAATTTAAGTTAGTTGGAAAGTAATGCAGAGTCGGACAATTGACTACCGCCTACTACATCGCAATATTAAAATAGTCAGTTGACTCCATTAAAAGTAATCCAAGCATCAACCACCATTAGATGCGAAATATTTAGCTTTAAGTGCGTTAAAAATTAACTGGGTTGCTTATAGGGTATTTACTGTATGCAATCGTGTGTGTGTGTGTGTGTGTGTGCTCAATGGCTTGGTACCTTGTTGAAAACACGCAATAATTTTTATTACATATTTAATTTTATTTTGTTTTTTATATTAAATAAAAACGTTTTTTAAAGTCTCAATATTCATTGAACACAAACATTCATTAAGTAAAAAACAAATCAAAATTTATTTATTTATTTATTTGTTCAGAAACTGTGTTTTTCTGCATTTTTGCTGATTTATTTGAACAGTTGTTGTTAAGGTTAATATTTGTTAAAAAAAAAAACGTAGGAGGCACAAGTGAGACAATTTCTTAAATTTAAATTGATTTTATAACTGAAATTTTAGTAAACTAAATTGTGATTAATCTACTTTAATATTATATGTAACATATACTTTATACCAATCAAGAATATTTACATAAATGTAAACTAATAACTTTGAATTAGGCCCTCGATTTTAATGTGTTTACGTTACAGTTACCAACGTAAAGAAAGACATGCATAATTACACATCCATGAACGCAGGAAATTATTCAATTGTTATTATTAGTTTAAATGTGAAAGTATCACTCCATCCTTACACTAGTTCTAGATGTAACAATTGATAATCGCAATATATTTTAAACTGTACAATAAACTCAAAAAAAAGTTTTTTTTTCAAAATAACAAGGCTCTAACAATAATTCCCGTAGAGGGCATTTTGAAAGTTTACTTCTGCGATTAATTTTTGGGGGGAGTTACAGTTCACCCTCTTTTGCACATAGTTTTAGTGAGTCGGCATATCTTCGTCGGCATCTTGCAAGCCTTACGTTTAAGGTATAAGATATGTTCAGCAGTTTTATGTAAACCACCACAAGAAACAATTTTGTGGAACATTTTAACCTTCTAACTCTCGGTTGTATAGGTCTTTTTGTCAGTGTTTTAAGAAAAGCGGCGGAAAATCCTCCTCAGCGCCAATATAGCGGCCTGAAATGTTCTACAAAAATGCTTCTCGTGGTGTTTTATATAAAAATGCTGAGCATATCTTATATCTTAAACGTAAGCCTTACAAGATTTCCTATAACGATTATTAATTGTGAATAAGTACGAAATTAACCCTTATCACATTTTAAGTTTTCAATAATTTCTGGCGTTCAAATAGCGGCTGGAGCTTACTTAGATGTCTTTGAAAACCTACAGTAGAATTTTATGGCAAATATTTTTATAGAGAATTTCAGTCCGCTATGTCGCCGTTGAGGGGATTTTTTTTTGTAATTTTTTTTAAGAAAGGCACAAAAAGACCCATACAACGCAGAGTTAGAAGTTTAAAATATTCTACAAAAAGATTCCTCGCAGGGTTCTACATAAAAGTGCCGAGCACAACTTATATCGTAAACGTAAGGCTTACATAATTTCCTATGCCGAGTACTAACTGTGAATAAGTACGAAATTAACCCTTAAACACATATTAAGTTTTTAATGATTTCTGTCGTTCAAGATGAGTCTGGAAATTGGGTGGCTTTAAAGGCTTATAGTAAAATTTATTGGCAAATTTTTTGTAGAACATTGGAGGGTGCTGTTGGCTGAAGGATTAGCGTGTTTGACTACCAACCCTGAGGTCTTGAGTTCAAGACTAGTTTCTTTCAAGGCAAGCCAAAAACGTCATGCATTTTTATGATGTGCATTGGTGTGTTATTATGTTGGTTGTTGTTGGACTGTTAAACTGATGAAGGCATAGCACTGAGCACTTTGGCAGTACCGGCAGCGATTAATACTGAAATATCCTTATGCACATCACAGCACCCTTCTTCGTCGGTATTGTAGCAGAACCGTGGGCGAAGTAAAAGAACTAGAAATGGCTACACAACTTAAGCAAATTTATGCCTCTACTTGACACCAGAGGGGTTGCAACACTATCGCCGCTGAATGGAGTTTTTTGCTCATTTTTTAAGACCAAACTCTTTTTGTAAGAAACACCTTTTAAGAAGCACTTTTTTTAAAGATACCTTTCTTAAAACGTATGTACTTTTCTTTCAAAGGGTTTATTAGGATGTTTCTGAAACAAAAAAAAACTATTTTCTTAAAATTCAATTTTTCGTATTTAGTCGAACTATATGGGTTTTATCCAAAGAAATTTATTATTCAGGCTTAAGTTCGTTCAATTTAATTTAAAGGTATTTTTTCTTAAAAGGTACTTTTCTTAAAAAGTACTTTTTCTTAAAAGGTACTTTTTCTTAAAAGGTATTTTTTCTTAAAAGCTACTTTTTCCTGAAAGGTACTTTTTCTTAAAAGGTACTTTTTCTTAAAAGGTACTTTTTCTTAAAAGGTACTTTTTCTTAAAAGGTACTTTTTCTTAAAAGGTACTTTTTCTTAAAAGGTACTTTTTCTTAAAAGGTACTTTTTCTTAAAAGGTACTTTTTCTTAAAAAGTACTTTTTCTTAAAAGGTACTTTTTCTTAAAAGGTACTTTTTCTTAAAAGGTACTCTTTCTTAAAAGGTACTTTTTCTTAAAAGGTACTTTTTCTTAAAAGGTACTTTTTCTTAAAAGGTACTTTTTCTTAAAAGGTACTTTTTCTTAAAAGGTACTTTTTCTTAAAAGATACTTTTTCTTAGAAGGTACTTTTGCTTACAAGGTTCTTTTTATTAAAAGGTACTTTTTAAAAGGTACTTTGTCTTAAAGGGTGCTTCTTCTTAAATCTATTAAGCAAATGAAGTAGGAAAACATCAGAACAGCTGGGATGTGAAGTCGGTGTTTGTCTTTATAATTTTTATCTCTCGCTTAGCTGCTTAACATTCATATTCGTATTAAATATTTAGCTGCCTGATAAACAATGAATGCATGGAATGAGTGCCTGTATCATTTAACAAATAACAATTAAATGTAATTGTTTGCTTGTTTTTTATATATAATTTTTTTTTCTTTTCATAGTTCCTTCTTTTTTTTAATAAAAGTATGTGCATATTTGTACATGGTTTGTATATTTTTAATTCCAACAAAAAGTCCTTCAAAGTTGAGTAGATTTGTTTATTTGTTTAAATAATTGTGGTAATTTTATTGAAATGCCACAAGAAAAATGAATATTAATAAAAATTTGATAAAATCATATCGTTTTCATCAAAAGAATGCCTATTTTGTACTAAGTCTCAAAAGCCAGTTTCTCGTTTCAGCTTATAATTTTTTTTATTGGTTGAACAATCTATTTTCCAATTTTGACAATATTTAAAATGGAAATATAAAACGTACAATAAAAAATAATGCAAAATCTTATTTTATATTTCTTTTATATCCTTGCTTGCAATTATTATTAAAATTACTCTTAAATTTTAGTCCTTAAAGTTATTAAATACATTGTAACTCATTTGTTATATCTTTTATTATTCAATATAAGACTTTTTTGTTTCTTTTCAAACTAAAGTTGAAAAAAAAACATCAGGCATTAAGTGGAAAAATTTCAAATTTGTAAAATACAATAAAAATACTTTTGCAAAATAATAAAATGTTTGTATGCAATGAGATTAATGTGTCGAGCGTAAAAGTAGAAGATAATGGTATTCTTTGAAAAAACCATCACGTAAGTGTTGAAAAACGTGACCTATAATAAAGAAAAATAAAATGCAAGAAAAGGAAATTCTGGGTCAATCGTTAATAATAACACCAAGCTACAAATGCAATCGAATCGAAAAAATTTAATTAAAAATTTTATTTAATTTGATTGCAACGAAAAAGTCGAAATAAGAATATTTTTGACTAAATTTTTTTCTCGAAATTTTTTATATTGCTTAAAAAAAACCTTTCAAAAGTATGTGAAGTTGTCGCTGTAGATCGGTGTAATTTTCGTAGTGCTGTTTTTGTTTTTATTTTTCTTTTCTCATAAAAAATACTTAAGAATATCTGTTTCGGTAAAGTTTTTAGCAATGACCTCAATTGTGGTTGAAAGAAAAAAATGTAATTTATAGAAATTTCTATAAGGGGTTTTTAGGGTTCCGTAAACCAGGGGTGAAAAAGAACCCCATTGTTATCGCTACTCTGTCCGTCCGTCTATCTGTCAGTCTGCCGGTCTGTCTGTCAGTTTGTCTGTCTGTCACAGGCTTCTTTCTATCTCGAGAACCGTAAGACCTACAGAATATGTGTAACTTTGGCCGCTACAACAACAAATACTAAACACTTATGAAAGTGAAAAATTAAAGGGTGTTGTAAAGCGATCAACGATACGCGGCAAAATCCTAATGCAATGTACAGACTCTTGATATATAGATACTTGACATTTTCAAAGTTAGTGTATTCTTATACATACAGATTGCACCACTAAATATTGAAATTTAAACAAAATAGAAATTAAAGGTTATTCTATCAGCTAATGTAATATTGACCATGTAATTTTGTCAATTAGCTATATCTTTTAAGCCGTAAGATGAAAACTGTTGAAAATTTCACAGCTGGGGTGCATCATTTTAAAAGCATCAGTAACGAAACGAATAAACTAAAAATTATAGGGTATGCTATCAGGTAATGTTATTTGGAAATTAAGCTGTATCTTCTGATCCGTAACAATTAGACACTTGGTTAATAATTAAAGGTTATCTTTTTAAGTAATGAAACAAACAAGCCGAAAAGGATATCGCCAAAACGAAAAAAATCGCAAAAACGAAAAAAATCGCTAAAACGAAAAAAATCGCTAAAACGAAAAAATCTCCAAAACAGAAAAAAACGCCAAAACGAAAGAATTTTTAAAAATGAAAAAAAAACTGAAACGAAAAAAAATTGCCAAAACTAAAAAAAAATCACCAAAATAAAATCGCATAACGAAAAGAAATAAAAAAACGACAAAAAAAAATTAAAAATAACCAAACACAAAAAAATCACCAAAACAAAAAAAATCCAAAAAACGGCAAAAATCACCAAAACGAAAAAATTAAAAATAAAAACGGCAAAACTAAAAAATACAAAATTAAAACAATGTGTAGCCACAGCAAAAAATCGTCAAAATGAAAAAAAAAGCGCTAAAACGAAAAAATCACCGAAACATAAAAATCAGCAAACCTAAAATATTTTTTTTTTCTAAGAAATTTTCATCTTGAAGATGAAGTTTTTTTGATTTTATATGTTCACAATTTTTGTGACAAGAGCTACAACTTTGTTTCAGAGAGTAAATCGAAATTCCAAACGGTTTGTAAGATACGAGCCTGAGAAAATGGCCAGTTTTTGCAAAAATGATACCGAGGCCCCAAATCTTTGGGGGCCCATAAAAAGTGCATGACTTTGGGGCAAAACTGGGAGACACTGTTCCGTTTTTTTATCTTTTATCACGTAGTGGTATCCGTATATGGTTATATTTTTTCGTGTTGCACTGTGATATAACAAAAACACGAATATAAAATGTAAGGATCCTAGGTCCTTTATAGGTATGGAGATATACCGTCATTAATATTTAAAAAATAAATCTAAAAAAGTTGACTTTACTTACATAGTTACAAATATCTCAAGAAATGTTTGAGTTAGAGAGGTTAGTAATATATCGTTTGAAAGGTAATAAGACCTTCTTTATAATCATGCGAGCAATTAAATTTTTTTTGTGTTTTAGAAAGAAAAAATTTGTTAATTTTTCTATTTTAATATGTGAATACCTCCGAAAGCGTTGATCAAATCAAAAAACTATATTAAGAAAGTCATGCATCTTTTTTTGTTTTTTGTTTTTTTTTATCGAAATCGATGAACCAAGAGCTTATTGCAGAGCAGTGAATGTATATGAAAACGAATTTTTCACTGCTGATACAATGTTGATTTTTAAGCGAGAAAGTTCCATATACTTACAGTCTTAGTGCTGAAAATGGTGATGATTTTCACCGCTTCAAAAAGCGCTTTTTGTATCAAACATTTAGTACTCCAAGCCAGGAGCAAAACCGGGAACAAAATCAGAAATCAAAAACAAAAATCAGCAGCGATATCAGTACTAGTATACTTTACTTTTATTTATATACCAGTACTTTTATTCTCTCATAGTAAAAACCTGCTTTATTTGAAGCAAATTTTTTACTGGGTAGTGATTGCCCACAAAAAAAATCTATACATGATAGAAAAAAGACAGAAAGCAGCTTTAAATTAAGCGCATTATTAAACTCTTTATATTCCGGATATGTTTATTTAAAGAAGACATTGTCTTTGCAAACCAATGTTATTTATTTAATTTATATTTGATTTAAAACAATTGAACAAATACACATTCAAAAAAAATAGTGCTTCTGAACAATTATTAAAAGTGCACTTAAATTTTTAGTGCCTCTCATTAGCCAATAAATTATTTAAACAATTGCTTTATGTGTTAAAATTATGTGAAGTGTATTTAAAACAGCTTAAAAACTAATAAACTTTTAATTTATACCCAAAAGTTTTTTTTTGGTACATACAAACATAATCAATAGCCATGAACAGATAAGCATAAGCTATCAAATCCTAAAACAAATATTTGAAAATTTATACAAAATTGATCACACACAGACACAAACACACACACACATGCACACAATGCCATAAACTACTAATAAACTCATCTAAACATGGAAATAAATTAAAAAGAAAGCAAAATAAAGCAACATGGCCTTGTTATTACACAGAGTCTATATCACAACTCACTTCATAGTAAAATACTACTAGTTTTGCTATATTTTGTTATAAATTTTACCAACAACTTCAAAAAAAGTGTGTGTTAACTCAACATAGTACATTCATCATACCCTGTAGACAAAGTAACTAATATGTAGTTAGAGCTATACCAGTTACTTTTTACTTCAGACTAGTTGTCCATCTGTCCTTTTTTCATATATCGAACTATCGATTTTAACATTAGGTTGTCACAGGAGCCCAACTAGTTCATTTGTATACAGTTATATCCCAGTTGGAATCCTAGTTGTAAGCTAGTGCTCTTACTAGTTTGTTTATTTAGATTTTGTAACTCTTAAAAAAAAACTTTGGCTCAACCGGGGTATGAACACATATTCCTCATATTTCAAGGCAAGTACTCTACCCACTAAACCACTTTCTACTTATTTTCTTAAGAGCTAAAAATATGTTTTATATACAAGTCGTATACCTGAAAATTTTTTCCTTTTTTGACTAGTATCGTTACTAGTCTCGATACAACTAGTAATATGATTGTTCTTTTTTTTACTAGTATCGTTAACATAACAACTAGTAATATGACTGTCCCAAAGCGTATTTAGTTGTAAATTTACCTTGCAGACAAAATGACTAGTATGTGGTTAGAAATATACTAGTTGCTTTTTAACTCAGACTAGTTGCCTAACTGTCCTTTTTCCATATATCGAACAATCGATTTTAACATTAGGTTGTCATAGGAGCCCAACTAGTTCATTTGTGCATAGTTATATGCTAGTTGAAATACTAGTTATTATAGAGTAGTGAGCTTTATTTAGACTAGTTTCTTTATTTATAGTTTTTTAAATATTAAAAAACATTTGGCTCAACCGGGGTATGAACACACAGTCCTTATATTTCAAGGCATATACTCTATCCATTGAGCCACTTTCTAGTTATTATATTTAGAGCTAAAATTTTGTTCTATGTATTGACACCTGAAAATATGTCAATTTTTAAATTTTTAACTTCATTACAAGTCTATTCATTTAAAAGTCATTACAACTAGTTGTATGACTATTCCAAAACGTTGTTGTTTGACTAGTATCGTTACTAGCTTCATTACAATTAGTACGATGACAGTACTTTGTTGACTAGTAACGTTACAACTAGTAATATGACAGTCCTAAAACGTAACTAGTTGTACATTTAGCTGCAGGGTAGCTGCTGGGTATGTATGTGCGTATTTGCATGTATTTGTATTGTTATGCAAGAATAAATGAATATGCATTGGCATTTTTTGTTCCTCTCATAAAAATGTGTGTGTATTTGTGTATGCGCGTATATATAAATCAGTGCGTGGGTGTTCAATGTTACTGGGTGGCAATAACTGTTGGATATCAATTGTTTTTGGAATATGTTTTTCTTTTGCATTTACATATTCAAATTTACATACACAGATACTTATACATACATCCATATGGCATGTTTGGGTATAAACAGTGAGTGAGAATATACATTTAATAAAATAATAATTAAAGATACGAAATAATAAGCCTCTAACATTTAAAAATAAAGCAAAAATCAATTATGTTTGCGGAACTTGATTACACTAGTTCACAAATTTTCAACTTTTTGCGATCACCTCAAAAGTGAAATGTTTTCTATGGTAATTTGATATCACTGAATACGAATATGGCATTTATTTATTTTTCTTAAGAACCGTTTTCGAGATATTCGCGAAAAACGTGTTTTTTTGCAGTTTATAAGGCTACTTTAAAAAATCTGGAGTACTGTTAACTTGAGCAAATTTGTCATTGTCGCATAGATATGTTTTTCTTTTTTAAGTCTATATTCAAAATATGAGTTACAGGTCTTTAGATTTGAAAAAACTTTATATTTTCCACGTTTTTTTTTTTAATTTACTAATTTAAGTCGCTCCAGTAAAGCAAAATAAATTTTTTTAAATTTATTTTAGACCCACATCTTAAAAAAAATTTTGTTCCGAATATAGCAAGTGTAAAATTAGTTACATCTGACCAAATATGAGAAAGTTACAACATTTTTAGTGAACACATCAAAATTTTAATTTTCCTTCGTTGGTTCTCAGCTCAGTACGAGTTTTTGCTTCTATTCCATTACTTTTACTCGTTTGAAAAAGAAAGGTCGACATATCGCATATCAAAGTTACCAAAATTAAGTGTAGTTTTCAACACTGTATTCAGATTTTTATAATTAAATTTTTTATGAAAGACTTACGGCAAAACAAGTGGAAAAAGGGTGCAAAATGTGGTGTTTTGTGCATATAAAATTTTTTTCTTAATGCTATAAAATCGTTCATTATTGCTATTTTCTAATGAAATTTTGCAGTTATATAGGAATTTATGAGAAAACTATGATTTGTTTTTGACAATCATTAGAATTCCTAAGAAAGCTCCAATAAATCTAAAAAATATGTCGATTTCAAAAGGGTGCATGCGCACCAAAAATTGTAAATTGGATTAAGTTGTTTTTCTAAAATCATGTCTGTGAAGATACCTTTTAGACGTGTATATAATAGTTATTTGATCCTTGAGAAAAAAATTTTATAGAGAAAACAATTATGGTGCTCTTTTGGGCAAAATTGTTATAAATTCAAAAATTTTCAATTTTCAAATTAAAGATTGTATATTTTTCAACTCTGAAAGAATACTTCCATCAACTATTTTGTTAACTATTCAAAATCTTGTCATGTAACTAACAAAGAAATAATTGTGACAATCGGTTGTTATTTGGATCCGATATCTTAAAAATACTGGACCAAGGATTAGAAAAATTTAGAAATTTTAATATTAAAATAACTATACAAGATATTTGTTTAACCAAAGACTTTTTTAGAACTTTACAAGGTATATAAGAACACAACAAATTTTTGGAATCGAGTGATTCCAACAGAGAAATGAAAAGAGTTGAAAAATTTTACATGACCGAAATGCACTACTTTGCACTTCATACCTCTGAACCGGAGAAATATTTGAAGCTCATCTTCCTAAATTAAATAAGAACACTCCTCTGATATCTCAATGTAAAATTTTATACTGATGGGTTGATATATTTCCAAAACATTTAATTCTGCCCCACTAGCATTTTTCTTATACTCATACTGCATACAAAATGTTTTTTTATTAAAATTCAAAATCGGTTGTTTTCACTAAATCTATTCTAACTTTCTAAATTTTTGATCGATGTTAACAAATTTTACTTTTTATACGTTGGAAACAAAATTTTATTTAAGATATATATGGGTCAAAACAAAATTGTTTAATTTTTTGTTTGCTTTAATAGATCATTTCAAAATGGTGAATTTTGAAAAAAAAACGCAAAAAATAAATTTTTTTTCAAATGTAAAGGCTTGTAATTCAGTGAATTTTTATCTGATCAACACAGTATAAATATGAACTGAAAGAGGAAAAACATAAATATCTCTGCAACAATGCCATATTTGCTCAATTCAAGTAAACAGTACTCAAGATTTTTGGAAATATCTTTACAAACTGCAAAAAAAATAGTTTTTCGCGAATATCTCGAAAACAGTTCTTAAGAAAAATAAGGCCCCTATTATGATTCACAACTTAACTAGGTTGAGTTGTCAATGCTACGACCCAACTCAACCATTTTTTTGTATTATGATTTACAACTAATTTTAGTTGTCTTCGAAAAAATTTTCGAAAAAAGTTTCTCATCTATACTCTCTGTTTTTTTTTTTTTGAAACCATAGTAGCCATCACAAAATATTTTAAATATTTTTAATTTTGGCCTCACTATTTTTTCTTGAGATGTTATATTTTATGGATATGGCAACAATATGGGTTGACAAATGGGATAGATTGGCGCCTAAAAGTGCCATTTTAAAAGTAATTAAAAGTAACACAATAGTCGAAATAAAAACCAAAACACAACTGATAAAAAACTGAGACAACTGCTTTGATGAAGTTGTATTCCATAATAAGAATTTGACAACTACGACTCAACTATCAATTTAGTTGTGAATCATAATAGGGGCCTAAATTAATGCCATATTTGTGTTGAGCAGCCCCAATTTAGCTTAAAAATCATCTAATATTTGAGGTGCATTTATTTTGTGAACCAGTGTTATTTAACAGTAAAAATAGCAGAAACAAGGAAACTTATTTTATTTTTACGGAAGCTGCTATTTGTGCTTTTGACAGTTAAATTGATCCAAACAAATAAGGACTCATTCATGTTTTTATGGTTTTAAGTCTGTTAACTTTTTAACATTTAAGTTTGAATAGACATTTTTTTAAACTTAAATGAAAAATAAGTAGACCGGTTTTTAATTGAGTTTTAAATCATTTTATATTGCAATTTCAGTTAATTTTAAGTACAGAATATTTTTATAAAAATCGAAAGGGAAAAATAAACTGGTTTGTTGGTTTTATTTGTTTTCATCTGTAAATAAAGCTTCAACCTATGGTTTCTTTGCGAAATTTTCTTAGAATTGTCAGTAGAATACGTTTCTGCTAGACGATGTTTTCGTTTTTTCCCCTCCATACAAATTGACCCGCTCTAATGTATATCCCTTTTTCCGTTTTGGGGATTTTGTTGTTTTTTTTTTGGACTTTTTAATTTTAGCGTGCTTTTTGTTTTGACAAGTTTTTTAGTTTTTTGCGATTTTTTTGCTTTGGCGATTTTTGTTTTTCTTTTGACGATTTTTCTTGTTTTGGATATATTTTTAATTTTTAGCTTTTTTTCTTCTTTTTATTGGTTTTTGACTATTTTTTAGTTTTGGTGATTTTTTTTTCGTTTTTGGTATTTTTTTCGTTTCAGTTCTTTTTTTCGTTTTGGCGTTACTATTGATTTTTTTGGTTCGGCTTTTTTTTATTTTGACATTCTTATCGTTTTGCGATTTTTTTTTTTTTTTTTTTTTGTTATTTGGCGTTTTTTTAGTTTTGGCGATTTTTTTCGTTTGAGCGTTTTAATTTTTTATTTGAGATTTTTTAGCTTTGGCGACATTATTTCGTTTTGGGGATTTACTTTTCGGCTTGTTCATTGCTTTATTTGAAAGGATACCCTTTAATTATTATTTTGTTTGTTATAAGTGTCTAATTATTACGGTTCATAAGATATGGTTTAATTTCAAAATTACATTACCTGATAGAATACCCTTTGATTTTTAGCTTGTTTGTTTTTCAGAATTCGTTACTTACTGTTGCCTTTAAAATGCTCCACTAGCTGTGAAAGTTTCAACAGCTTATCTCTTATCGTTTAAAAACGGATTGTCAAAATTACATGGTCCAAATTACATTAACTGATAGAATACTCTTTAATTTTTATTTTGTTGAATTTCAGTATTAGGGTATTCACTCGAATAATGTTTGATCGATTAATCGAAAAATTGATCTCAAATAATGTTCGATCAAGCAAAATATTTCAATTTCGAGTAAAAATTTATTCGAGTAATTTAGGTCGATTAATCGAATAACTCGACTAAAAATTTTCATGTAAATTTTCTTTTTTTAATGAGTTTTTGCAGATTTCTTAATAAAAACTAGAAAACAATTTTTTGATTATATGAAATTTGGAATTCAATTCGAACGTTATTTCATACTAATAGACCGCCTTATCAAAGAATTAAGTAAATTATGCAGTAACAATAACAGGGAGGAAGGAACACACTTAAAATATCTTGTAAAAAAAATAGCAAGCACCAATTTTTTTTAAATAAAGAAGAGATTTCGGGAATGGCCAGTTAACTAGATTTTTCGTATTAAAATATTAAATGTAATTTAATGGCGGCATTCAATGAAGAATTAAAATTATTCACAAAATCAAAGGGCACAAAATTACTTTTATCATATAAAATATTACTTTATACATCTAGAAAAAACTGGACATGCTTTTAATTTACTCTTTTCAGTTTCTCCAGCGTAGACGATTAGTGAAATATCATTCTTCATAATGTGAGAAATGTTCAATTGAAATAAATATCTATGAAATGAAGAGAAAAAATTATTTTTTGGGCTAAATGTATTGATTTTGTTCGATTATTTAATAGATTACCCTGTTCTGTTCTCCAAGGGAAATTAAAATATTCGGATTTGTAAAAGCTTTATTTTTCAAAGTTAATATTTACATATAAAAATAATGTTATGACAATTCCGACTATTTTTACTCCACATTGAATACAGTACAGGTCGCAATAGTATTAAATATTTCTTGGTGGAAATTTTTCTCAAAGTGAAACACTTGAATAGTGAAAAAAAACTATTTTAAATGGTCAGTTTATGATCTAATTTATGTAGAAATATTACATTTTCTTTTGTTTTTTCTATTAAAAGATATAAAACGCGAAAAAACTTGATTTGTTTTAGTTTTGTCCACAAAAATTTACAAAAAATCGAGTAAATGTAAAAATTGTCCGATTAACTCGACTAATTTTTAGCAGTAAAGTTTACTTGAATAACTCGAACGAAATAAAAGTTTTACTCGATTGTTCGAGTAATTTAAAAATTTCAATTTCGATTAACTGATTAATCGAACAAATGAAAAGTCGATTAAAATGAATACCCTATTCAGTATATATTGGTGCAGGAATACTCTAACTTTGAAAATGTCAAGTGTCTATATATTACATTATGATTTTATCATGTTTCTTTGCTCGTTTTAGAATACCCTTTAATTTTTAACTTTCATAAATTTTTGGTATTTATTTAGCGGTCAAAGTTACACATTATTCTGTGAAAATTTCAAGTCTGTAGCTCTTACGGCTCTCAAGATAGAAGCCTGAGACAGACAGACAGACAGACGGACGAACGGACGTAAAATAATGCCGGAAACATTTTTGTGAAACATTTTAACCCTCTTACTGTTCGTTATATGGGTCTTTTTGTCCCTTTCTTAAAAAAAGAGAAAAAAAGTTCCCCTTCAGCAGTGATATAGCCTGCTGAAATGCTCTACAAATATATTTGTCATAAAATTCTACTATAGATGTTCAAAGACAGACACCCACGCTCCAGACTCAATTTGAACACAAGAAATCATAAAAAAAATTTTAATTGAAATCGAAATTTTTACTGGAAAATTCAGCTATAGAAGATTTTCTATAGTTGTCGATATTTGGCCTATAGCCAAATTCTTTAATATTATTTGTAAGAAAATTCTATTTTTAAATGTTAACTAACATTATTTCCTCAGCATTTCTCTTCGTGATTTATCACAGAACGTTTTTTCCTGTACACTCACTCACACTCATGTTTAGAAAATAGCAGTAGTACATTAAAACTTTATCACTTAGTACCGTTAGCAGACTTCCGTGGTCATATCATAACAACTTTTACCAAACTATTAACCTATTTAAGCACTTACTGAACCCTTTAATATAGAAAAGAACGACATATTATATTAAGCCATTACAAATCTAAAAGGGTTATTTAATTTGTATTTTGTTGTGGTAAAGAAATTTCATAATAAGAAAACTAAGGAGAGAAAACAAACAAAACCGAAATTAAAGGAAACAAAACAAAAGGCTTTTCTTTTTATTTGTTTAAGCAGACCATTAATTTAATCTTAAAGGAAAGTAAGAAATTAAATATTAATACTTGGTGTAGCGACGATTTTTACCCTACGTCTTGACGAGCATATTTTTTGCTATAACAATGAACAAAACGTCGGCAGAGCTGTTAACAAAAATTTGTTAAGGTCTTTGTTGTGAAGAGTACGTACAATGTTTTTGTTAGGCCTAGTCATATTATTTTAAGGTGGTGCGGCAGAGATAGCAAATTTCTTTTGTTTGCTGTCTTTTTTTTCGTATTGAAACCAATGCGTGTTGTTGAGACATCGTTGTTATAACAACGCTGTCATAACAGTAACACAGCGGTCCAGACGTGACAAATTTTTGTGCTAACAATTGCTATAGCAAATAATTTGCTCGTCAAGAAACCCTATTGTCTTCGCTACGCTGTCCGCCTGTCTGTCTGTCTGTCCGTCTGTCTGTCACAGTCTGTTTTCTCGGAAAGCGTAAGAGCTACGGAGCTGAAATTTTCACAGAATATGTAGAACTTTGGCCGCTACTACAACAAATATATGACAGCTAAAAATTAAACGGTGTTCCAAAGCGAGCAACGAAAAATGTAGAAATACTAATGTAATGTTTGCGTGGAAACCGTAAGAGCTACGGACCTGAAATTTTCACAGAGTATGTAAAACTTTGGCCGCTAACACAGCAGATATATGACAGCTAAAAATTAAAGGGTGCTCTAAAGCGAGCAACGAAAAATGTTGAAATACCAATGTAATATGCAGGCACTTATATATAGACACTTGAAATTTTCAAAGTTAGTTTTAATTGGTGTAGTCTGTAGAATAGACTACACCAATTAACACTGATATTTAAAACAATACAAATTAAAGGGTGTTCTATCAGTAATGGTAAAATGTAATTTAGACAATTTGCTGTATCTTGGAAATCGTAAGAGGTAAAATCTTGAAACTTAAAAAGACGCTAAAACTAAAAAAATCCTAAATTAAAAAAATGTCAAAAAGAAAAAAAACGCAAAAATGAAAAAGCACTTAAAGGAAAAAAGCAGCAAAATTAAAAAAATCGCTAAAACGCAAAATATCACCAAAACTAAAAAGATCGCCAAAAACGCCAGAAACCGAAAAAAGTCGTCAAAAAGAAAAAAAACACAACTTAAAAAATCGCTAAAACTAATCAAAAATCGGAAAAAATTTTAAAATCACCAGAACGAAAAAAAGCACAAAAACAAACAAAAAAGCGCCAAAACTAAAAAATCGTCATAAAGTAAAAAAATCGTTAAAAACGAAAAAAGTGTCAAAACAACAAAAAAATCGCTTAAACTAAAAAAAATCACGAAAAACCGAAAAAATCCCCAAAACCGAAAATAGGGCAAAAACTTAAAAAAGCGCCAAAACTAAAATAAATCGCTTAAACTAAAAATATCGGCAAAAAGCGAAAAAAACGTTATTTTATTTATTTTATTTTTTATTTTTATTTTATTTTATTTTCGATGTCCCATACACAAGACTTTAAGTCTCATATTACAGTATGGAACTCAGTACAAGTACATACAAAAATACATTTGAACATACAATAAAATATAATTATAGGTAATACTGCAATATCATGAAAATCGTCCATACATGTCGTTGTTTTAAAATTGCAAAATTTTTAATTTAAAGTTTAAAATCAAAATGTATGGAAAACCTCCACGACACCACAAAGCGATCAATATGACATTCAGTTTGAAATGGCTCAATACATAAGTAATAAAATAATAAAAACATATACATATATGAAAATAAAATTATCCTCTTAGTTGAACAAAATTAACTTGAAAATTGACAGATAATATTTTTTTTGAATTTTTGTGCGTTACTAATGACTTGAGAGCTGTGTGGAATATCGTTCCAGAGACTTATTGCATGAATAAAAAATTGGTATTTAGATATCTGACTGTTATATCTAAAACAGATTAATCTTTTGCCTCTATTAAGAGTTGAAAAGTTCAATCGCGCAAAAAGATGATCGGGTTGACACGTGTATATTATTTTGTGCATTAGTATTAAAATCCTTACCTTCAAATAGTCATCAAGACACATACCATAAAGTTTGTTTACGTGCAAAGAAACATGATCATATCGTCTCAAACCATATACGTAGCGAACTATATTATTAAAAGTCACATTAAGTTTTCTTTTGCTAATACTATCACAACTGGCAAAAAGTTCACATCCGTAAAGTAAAATTGGCATTAAATATGCTTTAGCGAGAAGTATTCGAATATTTATAGGAGTGCAATGATGACTTTGCCAAAGATTTCTTAACATAGAAAACACACGACCACAGGCGAAATTAATATGGTTAGACCAAGTGAGGGTGCTGTTAAAGTAAATTCCTAGATTTTTAGCAACGTTTACAATCTCAATGGTTTGACCATTTAAGATTAAGATAGGGTTATTATCAAGTTTCAATAATTTCTTCTTAATAATCAAACATTTAGATTTAGTGGGATTTATCCCCAGGCCATTAGCGGTAGCCCATTCAAATATACGATGCAGTTCTTCATTTAAAATTCTCACACATCGCTCGACTGATATAATGTTACAACTTATATAAAGCTGCACATCGTCAGCATATAATCTAATTTTGCAATGTTCGAGTTTGCTTGGTAGATCATTAACGTATAGCGAAAAAAGTAGAGGGCCCAGTATTGAGCCCTGAGGAACACCTCGACTTAGAGGCAAAGAGCTTGATTTCGATGCACCTGATTCTACGAATTGATGTCTGTCAGTTAGATAAGAACATATCAGATCGGTAGAAGTGGATGAAAACTTATAAAAAAATTTCAATTTTTTACATAAAATTGTATGATCGACAGTGTCGAACGCCTTGGAATGATCAAGAAGTACCAAGAACGTAACATTGCCACAATCCACTTGTTGTCTTACATCTTCCGAAACATCCACTAGGGCCGTTATACAGCTGTGCTCTTTACGAAAACCAGATTGGCAACTTGTGAGAATGTTATTAGTTTCAAGGTATCGAGTCACCTGACTATGAATCAATCTTTCAAAAACTTTCGAAAGGAACGGTAGGATTGCTATCGGTCTGTATTCAGAATTTGATTTTTTTATTGGGATGATTCTCGCAAGTTTCCATATTTTCGGATAACAGTTTGTAGTAAAAATTTTGTTAAAAATGAACGTTATAATGGGAGCAAGTTGTGGTATGAGAATCTTAAGAAACCTGGGATCAATGCCATCAGCTCCTATTGCATTGGACTTTACTGACCACAGACTAGAGAGCACATCATACCGTGTGACATTAGTGAAATAAAAACTATTGTCTGAAGAATCATTGGGGAATTCGTAGTAATTAGAAGTAGGTGTAACCACAGGAATATTCAAAAATGTATCATTTAGAGCATCTGCATCAATTTCACTAGATTCATGAGTAGTAGATTTACCGATTCCAACTTCGCGAATTGTTTTCCACTTTTGTTTCGAGTCAGTAGCAGCAGAGAACTTAGCTGCGAAAAATTCAGATTTGGCTCTCTTAATTAGCTTGTTCGTCATCCTCCGTGAGATTCGGTATGACTCATGCATTTCTGGAGTTCTAAAACGTTTCCAGCGTGAATATAACAAATCCCTCTGACCGATTGCCCGTTTAATATCCTGAGAAAACCAGGGTCTACTGAACCTATCGAGGATCTTTGATCTCAAAGAACCAAAACAAAAAAAAACCACAAAAAATAAAAAAACAATTTAAAAAAACCAAAAAGTCGCCAGAATGAAAAAAAGTGTCATAACCAAAAAATCGCTAAAACTAAAAAAACACCAAAATATGAAAAAAATGCCCGAAACCGAAGAAAGCGCCAAAACTGAAAAAATCGCCACGACTAAAAAAAATCGCTAAAACTAAAACTATCGTCAAAAAGTGAAAAAACGTTAAAAAACGCCAAAAGAAAATATTGCCAAAAACAACGAAAAATACTTAAAAAATAAAAAAAAACTAGAATTAAACTAAAAAGCGAACGAAAAAACTGCCAAGATGAAACAAGGGACAAAAACGAAAAGGCATATACATACGTGTATACTAACACGGAACCTTTCGTGTACGAGCCAAAGTAGCACTTTACTTAATTTATTGTTAATTATTAAACTAATTACACTGTAAAACGCCAACAAAAAATAGCAAGGTGTCGACGACTGATTTTGGAAGAGAGTATTCAAATATAGATATGGGTGATTTTCATTTCAAATGCTTTTTTTCTTGTCGGTTGAAAGTATAGTATAATATTTCATAAAATAAACGCATAAATTTTAAAAAGCAAAATGCTATAGCATGATTTAATAGATTATAAATAAATGTACATATGTTTTTTTTTGTGTAGTACTGACCATTATGTGTTAAAAACGCAGAACGAAAATATTGTTTATACTCTCTTCATACAAAATGGCGTGCCCGCAATGAATACTGTTGATTTTCCACAATGAGAAAGTATGAACTTTTCCCATAAACGAGACTCAATTTATATAATGGTTTTAGAATATTTACATTTGCATTTTAGATTTCCTACGCCAAGTACTAATTGTGAATAAGTACTTAATTAAAGCTTAAAGCTATTTTAAGTTTTAAAGTTAAAGTTGAGTCTGAAGCTTGAGTGGCTTTGCAGACTTATAGTAGAATTTTATGGCAAACATTTTTTTGAAACATTTCAGCCCGCTATATCGCCGCTGAAGAAAGGGACAAAAAGACCCATATAACGAAGAGTTAGAAGGTTAAAATCTTTCTCGAACTGTTTTACATAAAAGTTCAGAGAACTTCTTATACTTAAATGTAAAGGTACGGCTACCCTTGGGAAATATTTGCTCAAAGAAACGTAACCACTACTTTTGCTCCACGTTAGTGTGATTTAACTTCATTGCTGCAAAAAGCAATTTTTATATTATTTTTAATAAATGCGAACCCATATTTAAAAAAGATATTGGTATTAAAGGAACTACAATTTCAGCTTGTCTATTGGTTACGTTTTTTTTTCGGCAAATATTTGTCAAATATGACCGTAACTTAAGGCTTACAGAGATTTGCTATACCGAGTCACTATAACTATGTGCAAAGGTGGGGAACTTTAACTCCCTCAAAAATTTACCAAAGATCTAAACTTTTAAAACGCCGATACACGTGTGTATATATTTTTTGTTGCCCTTTGCCATAATCAGTTTTTAAACCATGTTATATTGAACAGAATTGGATTTTGTTGCACACTGTTATTTTATGAAGAAACTTTATGAAGCATTTTTTTTTGTAGTTGAAAGCATAGAGAATATAATAAGCTCTGATGATGGAGATGATGTAATCTCCGAAAAATGGCATGTTGCTTCAACTCTTCTAGTTGTTAAAATTGTATATTTTCCTTTAAAATTTCACTAAAGTTAAAGTCTCAGAAATTTTATTTTTAAATCAATTTTTATTCTCAAGTTATTACCAGAACATGTTAAATAAACATTCGTAGACATAACATAGACAAAGAAAAGACAATCATTGTACTTACACACGAAAAAAATGGTTTAAATCGAAAAAATAACAATAAATAGAACATGTGATTTATTTTCATTGCCATTTATGACTTCTCGTCAAATGTTTGCAAGACATGAAAATGCCTCTGCCAACAGCTTGAATATTATGAGCCCACGACAGCAATAAATGACTGAGACCTGAAGACATGAATAAAAAGGACCTGAAAACATGTGTGTAATGAAAGAATCATAAAAATAGAAATTAGGTAACATCTGCATTTGTTACTTTTTATACTCTAACACACAGGGACTTAATATCTATTTATTTTTACAATGAGTAAATTAGATACTAGAGTATTACACGTACGTTTAGAAAGAGGAATAATAAAAATGTTGTCAAATAAAAATCGTACTCTTTGAAGGTAAAAAAGCATTAATGTGTCTTTGATTTCAGTCTTTGCTTCTATCTAGTTGTTATTTCCATATTATAGATTTAGCAAAACCCTGTAGGCGATGTGACACTAAAAACGGAAATAGAATAACCACATGGGCTACAAGTAAAGATGTGACCAAACATGGACAAAATCTCTCAGAGATAGTCAAAAATCTCTCAGAGATAGTCAAAAATTTACTTAAGTTCAATTTTAAAAGTTATGTAAAAAAATTCACAAATACAATTGAACAATATGACTTATATTTTCGAAAAGTGTGGATCGTAGGCTACAATGTGCATATGGTCCCTATTCGCTACAAGTAAAGATGTGCACAAACATGGTCAAAATCTCTCAGAGATAGTTAGAAATCTCTCAGAGATAGTCAAAAATTTACTTAAGTTCAATTTTCAAAGTTATGTAAAAAAATTCACAAATACAATTGAACAATGTGACTTATATTTTCGAATAGTGTGGATCCTAGGCTACAATTTTCATATGGCGCATTTGAGCTACAAGTAAAGATGTGCCCAAACATGGTCAAAATCTCTCCGAGATTGTGACTGTGTGTAGCTGATTATGACTGATTTTGACCGATTGTGATAGATTGTGACTTATTATGACTGATTGTGACCGATTGTGACTGATTGTAACTGATTGTGACTGATTGTCACTGATTGTGACTGATTGTGGCTGATTGTGACTCATTGTGATGCATTGTGGCTGATTGCGGCTGAATGTGACTGATTGTGACTGATTCTGACGGATTGTGACTGATTGTGACTGATTGTGACTGATTGTGGCTCATTGCGGCTGAATGTGACTGATTGTGGCTGATTTTGATTGATTGTGCCTGATTGTGACTGGTTGTGACTGATTGCGGCTGAGTATGACTGATTGTGACCGATTGTGACTGATTGTGACTGATAGTGGCTGATTGTGGCTGATTGTGGCTGATTGTGGCTGATTGTGAGTGAATGTGGCTGATTGTGGCTGATTACACTGTGTGACAAATTTAATTTTTTTGTATTTGGCATAAAAACCGTTATATACCCATTAGTCTAGAGACAAAATATATTCAAACTGCGTACTTTGTTTTTCATTTTAAAGGACCTAACATTTTTCAAGAATGATTATTTTAAATAATTTTTTTTAATATCAGTATCTAATATTTTTTAGCAAACTCGGTACCAGAGCTGTAAAAAATTGCAATCAAAATTGATTGCAATTTTTTACAGCTCAAAATGATTTCAACCAAATTGATTTCATTCTTTGATTTCAAAACTATTTCAGATTTCAAACTGAAATCATCTCAAGATTGCAATCTTTTGAGATTGCAATCATTTTGAAATAATGTTTTTGAAATCATTGATTGCAATCAAATTTTGTTGAAATCATTTGATTTCAATCAATTTCCTAGAAATCACTGCTATAGTGTAAGTCCAACAAAATTGTATAAAAAACGTACCAAAACGTAGGTTAGTTAGCCATTTCATGAAATTTTTTTAATTATCAGAGTACGCTTTATTTCTAGAAAAATGAGTATCATTTGAAGAGAACGATGATTTTGATTCTGATTTCATTTTGATTGCAAATGACTGGATTTGATTGCAATCAATTGATTGCAATCAATTGATTACAATCAATTGATTGCAGTCAATTGATTTGATTTGATTTGATTGCAATCAATTATTATAGAAATCAATTTCAAAAAATTGATTGCAATAATTTTTATTGAAATGATTCCATGATTTAAAATTGAAATCATGAAAGCAAATTCACGATTTTGATTGCAATCAAAAACTAGCAATCATTAACATGAAATCATGTGATTGCAATCAAATTAATTGCAATCTTTCACAGCTCTGCTCGGTACCAAACAAAAGGGAAGACTCTGTAGAATTTTATAAAAATATTTACTTTAGTTACGCTGAATAAATATATAAAAAAACGTATATCCTTCCATATCCTTGAACGTGTTCATTAAAAAATTTAAAAAAAATTATATGATGTAGCCTTAAGTTAATTCTATAAGACGTCGAAGTGTTATGATTCTATCTTGTTTCAAAAGCTGTATTTGTTTTTTCGAGGCACTAAATGAATTTCTATAAAAATTTTGTGTAGAAAATTAATTTATAAGAAACAACCATTAATTTTGTGCCGAGAGCGATAAAATCGTAAAATGTGTGTGCATTTTAAAGTTTATTTAATATTAATATATATTTTTATATATTTTGCGATTGTTTTGCAAAACAATCAAATAAATGTTTTGAAGGAAATATTATACAAATTTTTTCCAAGGACATCTTTTAAGTTGTTGTTCACTTGATCTTCAACTTGTCTCCCATATCCTTGGCGGCCCACACACTTGCGGCCCACACACTTGCAATATAACTGTGCAATTTTTCGTTTTGTACAATAATATCGCTAATGATATTGGCAAAAATCAAATGACTTTTGACTTGGAATGACTGACTTGGATAACTGACTTGGAATGACTGACTTGTAATAACTGACTTGGAATGAGTGACCTGGAATAACTGACTTTGAATGACTGACTTGGAATAACTGACTTTGAATGACTCACTTGGAATAACTGAGTTTGAATGACTAACTTGGAATAACTGACTTGGAATGACTGACTTGGAATAACTGACTTGGAATAATTGACTTGGAATGACTGACCTGGAATAACTGACTTGGAACAACTGACTTGGAATGACTGACTTGGAATAACTGAATTGAAAAAACTGACATGGAATAACTGACTTGGAACAACTGACTTGGAATAACTGAATTGAGATAACTAACCTGGAATAACTGACTTGGAACAAGTGACTTGGAATAACTAAATTGAAATAACTGACCTGGAATAACTGATTTTGAATAAATGGTTTGGAATGACTGACTTGGAATGACTGACTTGTAATAACTTATTTGGAATGACTGAATTGGAATAACTGACTTGGAATGACTGACTTGGAATAAGTGACTTGGAATAACTGACGGACTTGGTATGACTGACTTGTAATAACTGACTTGTAATAACTGACTTGAAATAACAACTTGGTCGTTGGATACAATTAGCCAATTCACAAAGTGTACTATTTCGTCCTATTTGTAGTATTTCGTAAAATTTTATGACTGTCATAAAAATGTTGTTGTTATTTTTCATATTAAAATATAATACGACAATACTATTTTGCTATATATGTTTTTTTCAGTGTGCTATATAGTAAGCTGTTTTTTGTTTACAAATTCAACGCAAGTTTTTATTTTAAATATTAGCTCCGTTCGAACAAATTATCGAAAAACGAAAAACTGAAATAAAACTGGAACAAAAATAAGAATGAATAATTTTTATAAAATTTATGTTTTGTTAACACAATTATATACCTTTAAATAGGAAATAACATTTTTAGAAACCAATTGTTTTGCTTTATTTGTATTACTTTAATTATTTAGTGTTGTGAAAATTTTAAGCACTTCACAACTTGGTACCGCACTCTTCTTTAATTCCATTTGTTTATAAAAAACAAATGATTATGTACTTTTAAATAAATTTAAAAAACAAATGGTAAAGATTACGCAAAATGAATTATTTACAGGTTGCTAAAACTTTTATGTTATAACAAGTATTGTATCGAGTATGCATAAGAAAAAAAATTTAGTAGGCAAAAATGTCACTGTTTTTCAACTCTACAGCAGTTGTTTCCTTAATGTTACTAATTTGAAAAATTTTTCCTTTCATGTATTTTTATGGGCAACAGCTTTTTTGAGACTAAATTTTTCAGTTTATTCAGTAATTACTCATTTACTGCATTTTATTTTACTTTTAACGTTTATAACAATTTTCATATGGTAATACAACAGGTCGTTCACAGTAGTGCTATTCGGCCTTAAATAGTACTTTATTACTTATCACTTTAGAAGACTTTGTGAATTGGCTAAATATGTATAATGTTTTCTCATAATTGGTCGTTTCGAAATTATCAGAAAAAAAATTTTCTATAGAAAAATTATCGACAGAAAAACTTTTCTATAGAAAATTTATCGATAGAAAAACTTTTCTATAGAAAATTTATCGATAGAAAAACTTTTCTATAGAAAATTTATCGATAGAAAAACTTTTCTATAGAAAACTTATCGATAGAAAAACTTTTCTATAGAAAATTTGTCGATAGAAAAACTTTTCTATAGAAAATTTATCGATAGAAAAACTTTTCTATAGAAAATTTATCGATAGAAAAACTTTTCTATAGAAAATTTATCGATAGAAAAACTTTTCTATAGAAAATTTATCGATAGAAAAACTTTTCTATAGAAAATTTATCGATTGAAGAAATTTTATATAAAAAGTTTTCGATACAAAAAATTTTTTATAGATAATTTATCGATAGAAAAAAAAAACTTCTATAGAAAATTTATGTATAGAAATAGTTTTCTATAGAAAATTTATCGACAGTAAAAAATCTACCAATCAAAAAAATTTTCATTAATTTTAATTTTGAAACGTGCTGACTCTTATTATTAATTTGCTTTTTAAGTAAAATATTAAATTTTTATTAAATATTGAAGTTTTATTAAAAAAAATACATTAAAATTAATTATGGAGATGGTACTAGCTAGTTGCTATGCGCATTTCATTGGGGCTAATACAAATCGTTTGGGAATCTTTCCCCTACTTTTTGTTGTTGTTTTTAGGATAATAAAGAACTCAAAACAAAACATTTCTTGAATCAGACAACCTATTTATTAAACTTAAAACATAATTTTCAAACAAATGTTTGTCTGAAAATAAAAACTGGTAAATTCCTTCTTTATAGTAGGCCGACCGATTTAAGTCTCAATGTTCCGCAGACTGAACTTGTCTTTTACGGTTCGGTGCACCAAAAGTGTAAAGGAACCCTATTGTTTTCGTTGCGCTGTCCGTCTGTATGTCTGTCTGCCCATCTGTCTGTCTGTCATAGGCTGTTTTCTCGAGAACCGTAAGAGCTACGAACCTGAAAGTTTCACAAAATATGTAAAACTTTGGCCGCCATAACAACAAATATATGACAATTAAAAATGAAAGGGTGTTCTAAAGCGAGCAACGAATTATGTTGAAATACTAATGTAATATACAGACACTTGAAATTTTCAAAGTTAGTGTATTGTTATACAGACTACACCAATTAATACTGATATTCAAAACAATAAAAATTATAGGGTATTCTATGAGTTAATGTAATTTTAACTATGTAATTTATACAATTGCTGCATCTTGAAAACCGTAAGAGGCAAACTCTTGAAATTTTAAATAAGTTCAGTAAAATACGACTTTGGCTCGCAGGGTTCTGTACGAATACACATACATACATATATCCCTGTTCGTTTTTTTTTTCTTTTTGGCAATTTTTTGGTTTTGCTTTTTTTTTATTTTAGTTTTTAAGTTTTTTTCGCGTTTTTTGTGATTATTTTTTTGTTTTTGGCGATTTTTCATTTTGCTGATTTTTTTTCGTTTTCTTGCGATTTTTGTTTTTTGCCCATTTTTTTAGATTTTTTTTAGTTTTAGTGTTTTCTTTTTGTTTTAACGATTTTTTTTTGCTTTTTGACGATTTTTTACTTGTAGCGATTTATTTAAGCTTTGACGCTTTTTTCGGTACTGGCACTTTTTTCGGTTTTTGGGATATTTTCGGTTTTTGGTGATTTTTTTTAGCTTTAGCGTTTTTTTGTTTTTCTGACACTTCCGTTTTGGCGATATTTTAGGTTTATTGAGGTTTTTAATCTCTGGCCCTTTTTTCGTTTTCGCTCTTTTTCGTGTTAGTGATTTTTTTTTCATTTTTTGGGATTTTTTTTCGTTTTTGACTACATATATATTTAATTTTAGGGATTTTTTTAAGTGTTGTGTTTTTTTTTTCGTTTTAGCGATTTGTTCGGTTTTTTGCGTTTTTAGTTTTTTTTGAAATTTTTTTTCGTTTTAGTGAGTTTTTTTGCATTTCTGGGATTTTTTTTGGCTTAAGTGCTTTTTTCATTTTATTGATTTTTCGTTTTGGCATATTTTTAATTTTGGAATTTTTTAGCTTTAGCGTTTTTTAAAACTTCAAGAGCTTGCCTCTTACGGTTTTCAAGATACAGAAAACTTTCTAAATTACATAATCAAAATTACACTATCTGATAGAATACCCTTTAATTTTTATTGTTTTAAATATCAGTGTTAATTGGTGTAGTCTGTATAATAATAAACTAACTTTGAAAATTTCAAGTGTCTTTATATAAGTCTGTATATTACATTAGTATTTCAACATGTTTAGTTGCTCGCTTTAGAACACCCTTTAATTTTTAACTGTCACATATTTGTTGTTGTAGCGCCCAAAGTTTTTCCTATTCTTTGAAAATGTCTGGTCTGAAGCCTGTGCCAGACAGAAGGACAGCGTAGCGAAAACAATAGGGTTCGTGTAGAAGTTTGGTGTACGGAACCCTAAAGTATTTTTAACTTTGTATGAAAACATTAAATTAAACTAAATTCTTTTATATATGATATGTGTTCATATTTCAAGCTTAGAGCCGAATAGAGTACCAAGAAATCTATCTCATTTACACTATTTTAAAAAAGTTTTACTGTGAAAACTATTTGAAGACAACGCTTTCTTTATATTGTTTGATTCTCTCTATACCTTTACAAATCAGGCGAGTAATACTTTTTAACTTTTCAGTTTATTATTTCCAAATTTTTCCAATTGTCTTTTATCACTTATTTATCTATTACATTTTCCATTTTTTTGCCATTGATTTCCGCCTACAAAAAAAAACAAATATCAATTCTTGCTGCTACTTATCACAATTTCCTCTTCCTGTGTCAATGGCTATATGGGGGCACTGCTACTCGTACAATCATTAGTGCACTCTGCTTTTAAAAACTGACATGTTTTTGCATAATTTCTTCTATTTATTTTTTTTTTTTATTATTTTCACAAGTTTTTCATTTAAGGTTGTCCTACAGTCTTTGATCTTACAAAAAAAATAAAAAATCAGTTTATTTGCAATAACTAAAAGGAAAGTTTTTGATAAAATTAAAAAAATCCACAATGTTATTTGGGTCAATTGGAAGTAGTGTTTTTCATTCGGGAAAGATTTTACGGGATTTCGCAAATTTTTCGGGGAAGTTGGCACCACATTACACAATTTTCATTATTGCATAATAAAAATCAAAAGCATTTTGATTTTTGTCAATATATTGTGCCACCTTTGAATATGACATACACATTGGCGATATTATTGTGCAATACTAATATTATTGTACAATACACAATTAAATGATACATTGTATCGTTTTGTATTGGGCGAAAAATCTCGGGAATTCCCGGGAAATTAAAAAATCAATCCCGCTTTCCCGGGAAATAAAAAAGTAGGGGAAAAGAAAAACTCTTATTGGAAGGAATAGAAAAGTTTGTTAAAATACTATATTCAAATTTTATAGACAATGATGAGCTAGCTGGTTTGCGTACAACGAGTGTAAGAGCGCTGGTAGATATGCTGGCTTAGCGCTGGCAACTTTTACAAATGAATGCAATTTCTGGGCAAACAAATAATATAAATCAATAGCTATTTTTTGTTACAATTACAAATGGCACTGCACAAATAGATTGAGCATTATGATGAAATGGAGCCATTAAAAATGCATGTAAAGAAATTAAAAAGTGTCGAAATGGTCGGAGTGCACTTGATAACACAGTGCAAAAAAAACAACACACAGACGACCTCACAGTATAGGATCGATTCTACTACCAGAGGGTAGTAAACAAACCCCTATAATGATATTGGCAATTTTGGTGACCAATTTGTTAATGGGCCTCCAAAGATTCTAAAAATCAGTGCACCCTCAAAAAGTATTTATAAAGCACTTTTAAAATATTTTAAAGTACTTTTTAAAGTATTTTTAAATTATTTTTAAAGCACTTTTTTAACTATTTGTAAAGTATTTTTAATGTATTTTTAAAGTATTTTATTTCAGATTGTACCAAAATTACCAAATTTCGTGCCGAAATTACTTACCAAATTAAAACCGTTCTGACTTCGGACTTGCCCCATATGATACGCTTCATTTCAAATTCACGTTTATTTGGCCACGACATATTCTTTTTCTTTAATTTAAAGTTTTTTTTATAAATTTATACAATAAATAGAAATTTTTTAATAAAACAAATGTCAATTTATTTGTATATTTCCCATAGTTGTATATATGTATGTTGGTCCAAAAAGGAACTTTAAAACAAAAACTGGGATGTGCATTGCAATTTTAAGTTTATTTCGCCGAAATTAAGGAAAACAACTTAATTTGGGATATGACAAAATGTATGGGAAATTACTTGATTTCGAGTTGATTTCAGCCGAAATCAAGAAAAACTTAATTTGGCTGCAGTCTGAATGGAGTATTAAAGTATTTTGAAAGTACTTCTAAAAGTATATTTAAATTGTTTTTAAAGTATTTTAAAGTATTTTTAAAGTATTTTTTAAGTATTTTTAAAGTATTTGTAAACATACTTTTAATATGTTTAAAGTATTCTACAGTACGTTAAAGTATTTTCAAGGTTTATTTTAGTAATTCTTAAAGTATTTTTAAAGTATTTCTAACGCATTTTTGAGGTATTTTTAGAATATTTTAAAGTATTTTTAAAGTACTTCTAAAAGTATATTTAAAGAATTTTCAAAGTAGTTTAAAGTATTTTTAAAGCATTTCAAAGTACTTTTTAAAGTATTTTTAAAGTATTTTTAAAGTACTTTTAAGGTATATTAAAAAATTTTTAAAGTATTTTTAAAGTATTTTAAAGTACTTTTTTAAGTATTTTTAAAGTACTTCTGAAAGTATATTTAAAGTGTTTTTAAAGTATTTTTAAAGTACATATTTTAAAATACTTTCTAAAGTATTTTTAAAGTACTTCTAAAAGTATATTTAAATTGTTTTTAAAGTATTTTAAAGGTATTTTAAAGTATTTTTTAAGTATTTTAAAGTTTTTTTTTAAAGTATTTTAAAGTAGTTTTAAAGTGCTTATAAAATTATATTTATGGTATTTTTAAAGTGTTTTTAAAGCATTTTTCACGTATTTTAAAGTATTTTTTAAGTATTTTTAGAGTGTTTTTAAAGTACTTCTTAAAGTATTTTTAAAGTATTTTTGAAGTATTTTTAAAGTATTTTAAAGTATTTTAAAGTACTTCTAAAAGTATTTTTACAGTATTTTTAACGTATTTTAAAGTATTTTTTTTAAAGTATTTTTAAAATACTTCTTAAAGTATTTTTAAAGTATATTTTAAGTATTTTTAAAACATTTGCTTCTTAAAGTGCCTTTAAAGTATTTTTAAAGTACTTCTAAAAGTGTTTTTAAAGTATTTTGAAAGTATTTTTAAAGTACTTCTAAAAGTATATTTAAAGGTTTTTAAAGTATTTTAAAAGTATTTTTATAATACTTTTAAAAGTATATGTAAAGTATTTCTTAAGTATTTTTAAAGCATTTTAAAGTATTTAAAACATTATTAGATCTGAGTCGGGAAGGATACAAACGCTATACATTTTTTTTCAAAAATAAGCCCAATTTCTAAGGTAAGTATAAAGTAAAGATCAAAGTTCCAACTCGGTGTCCCACGATATCGTGCTTTATTTTTCTTTGCAAGAATTATTTTATATTGTATACTTGTATATTGTTTAAATTTATTTTGTTCACTGATCGACGGAAAATGAATGCGTGTGTTTACTTCAAGAGTAAATTGTTAAATCATGAAAAATAATATTTAGTTTGCATGGGCGTGGCACTGCCCACCTTTTTAGTTATGATGTAGTATTCAAACAGAAGCTTGATATGTGCGCAAAGTTTCATAGGAATCGGTTGAGTACACTCATAGAAAAATTCATCATCGCATTGATAACGCCCTATCATCAGACTTCTGACATCATTGCTGTGACAAATGTTATAAAAAAAATAAAAAAATTACGGGTTGCACTCCGGGAGTGCCGACAGAATTGAAAACTTATTTTGGAGCGTTAGACATTTTTTAGATGGGTACTAGTTATAATAAAAAACATTCATTGTTTAGTTTCTTTAATTTCTTTGAAAAAGTGTAGTCGTTAATAAATTTTGCTGCAAGTTGTATTTTGCTCTTAAAGCGATACACGTCGAATTTTGAAACATTCAGTATTATAGCTGCACAGATATATGAATAGTAATGTGTCATTTGTATGGGGAGTGCCCGTTCCCATCGGCCTACTGCCCCAATAATTTTCTGGAAGTTGTATTTTGTTCTGGAAAGAATACGCGCCGAATATCATAACATTCCGTGCATTAGTTGCACATATATATGAATATTAAAATTTTATTTGTATAGGGGGTTCTCGTTCCCCTCGGTCTACCGCCCCAAAAATTTGCTGGAAGTTTTATTCTGCTCTGGAAGGAATACACGACGAATATCAAAACATTCCATGCATTATTTGCTCAGATATGTGAATATTAATACTTTATTTGTATGGCGGGTGCCCGTTCCCCTCGCCCTACCGCCCCAAAATTTTGCTGGAAGTTGTATCTTGTTCTTAAAGTAACACACGTGATACATTCCGTGCTTTAGTTGCTCAGATATGTGAATATTAATACTTTATTTGTATGGGAGGTGCCCGTTCTCCTCGTCCTACCGCCCCAAAAATTTGTTGGAAGTTGTATCTTGTTCTTATAGTAATACATTCCGTGCATTAGTTTCTCAGATATGTCAATATTAATGTTTTATTTGTATGGGCAGCAATACTTGTAGAACAAAATAAACAACAAAATTTAGCATCTCGTAACATAAAACGGTGTCGCGAGTTTAGAGATTTCATTTCACCCAAAAATACGCATACTTCGCTAAAAGAAGATTACACTGCAAAAACAAAAACAAACATCAATGTGATGACAAACGTCATAATTGAATTTTGTCATACCTTAGGGGTAATGTTTTTTCAAATCGGAACAATTGTGCAACGTGTCTAAATGTTTAATGAAACTTTCCTTCACGTTCTCCTTTTACTAAAAGTTAAGGAGTTTTGCAATTAATTCATTTAGAAAATATTAAAATTCACTGAACTTTATTTTAATTAAATGAAGTTGTTAAACCAAATGAATCGCCTTTGTGTCCTTACAAAACATATTTAACTTTTACTTTCAAGGCATTATCTGTATTTCATATGTGCTTTTTTTCAACTGTTTGCATAATATGTTCCTAAAAGAAAACTTTTGTTCAAAAATATATATTTTTTTTTGTAAAAGAAGAAAAACTAAAAACTTTCTCCAAAAATAATGTCAAGCATACATATTTCAACATTCCAACAAATAATTATACAAACAAGACGTGTTGGTTGAGAAGTTTCATGCTGCATTTACAATTCTATTTTGCCATTCCACATGCCACACTTTCGTTAGATAAGTTTCATAAAAAGTATTAAAAATTAAACCAGCTGCAAGAGGAAAAAAATAAGATAAATTATAAAAAAAAACAGAAATACTTTTACCAAAAAATTAAAGCAAATTACATTTAAGTCAAATCTTTTTGTTCTTCGTTAACAAAAATGCAGTGATTTTTTTCGCTTTTGTGCTAGTGTGTCTGTGTGTTTAATTTTTCACTTACACCAAAGTTCTATGAGGGAGAAAGAATGCCAACACATGAATCAGAAAATAAAATGGTATAAAACGAACTTAAATAAACCACAACTTATTTAAACAGAAATGCAAAAATTAATAAGGAATGATATAAAAAAATATGCTTAAGAAACAATTATAGAGCATTTTTGCAAAGCAACGAAACTTTAATAACAAAAAACAAATCAATTGCCAAAATTATGCTTTATAAGAATTTAATAGAAAAAATCAGGAAAATAGTGTAACCAATAAGAGGCCAAAATAAGGAATCTGAAAATTTGATAAATCTGTCACCAAAAGCAGCAATATGGCGGCCTGGAATATTCTACAAAAATATTCACCGTAAAATTCTATTATCGTTCTTCAAATATACCCAAACTCCAGAAATAGTTCACAAATTAATATTTGTTTTAGGGTTAATTTCATACCAAATGATGAAACAGATCCTGGGGCCAGACGAGTTTTTCCATACAAATTGAAAGTAATCGTACGCCGTAAAAAGCAGTCATGAGATATAATCTATTTTTTTTTTTTTGAAAACGTTTTTTCTCAATCTATCAGTTGTAGCCACTTATTCTCTCAACAATGTTGCCTTGCTTTTAAAAAATTTCATACATTTTTCATACGAAATATAAGAACCAAAGGAAAATAAACAATAATATGAGATAATAATTTTGAAACTACTGCCGTCGGTTTAGTTTTGGGTCTGTTTATTTGGCAGCGTTTTTTCCTGAAGTTGCAGACTTAGTTCTGTTTCATCATTTATTCACTATTAGTATGTTTTCGGCATAAGAAATCTTGTAAGCTTTACATTTACGGCATAAGATACCTCCAGCACTTTTATGTAAAACACCACGGGAAACATTTTCCTAGAATATTTTAACCCTCTAAGTCTTCATTGTATAAGTCTTTTTGTCTCATTCTTAAAAAAGGGGGAAAACTCTCCGTCAGCGACGATATAGCGGCCTGAAATGCTCTACAAAAATATTCGCCATGAAACTCTGCTATAGGTCTTTTAATACATTCCAGCTCTAGACTCAACTTGCACACCGGAAATCGCTCAAAACATAAAATGTGCTTAGGGGATAATTTCATACTTATTCGAAGTTAGTATATCGGCAAATGAAATCTTGTCACCCTTACGTTTAAGGTGTAAGATGGTTTCAGCACTTTTATATAAAAACAGTAAGAGAAACATTTTTGTGAAACATTTTAACGCTCTAACTCTTCGTGGTATGGGTCTTTTTGAGCCTTTCTTAAAAAGTTTGAAAAACTTTATTTAAGCGGCGCTCCAACAAACTATTTCATTTGTTTTAAATCAAACTTACGCCTCTAAGTTCTCCATAGAAATATATTTTCTTAAATTTTATTTTTGTAAAATAAGTGAGCAGAAAGAAAAGTCACTCATATTATAAGAAGTGTAAAAAATGTTTTCAAAAATAAATGTCAAGAAAGTGAATGCTGCTGCGCTTGTAGAAAGTTTCACTCTTCAAAAACTTTGAAGTGTATAAAGAAGCAAATTGCAGAAATAAATTCAGGGGCATCATGTCTTTTTAGTAGTTTTAATAATAATTTTTTTTTATAAATTTAAGCGCATACATGTTTGTTTGAAATCGCATTTCTACTGGAAATCGACTAAAAAAATTTAAGATATATCGCACATTTCCTGCAAAAACGTCATAACTCAAAAAACATAATTTTTGAATTGGAAATCAACCAAAAAAATGTAAGATATATATCGCTCATTTCCTGCAAAAACATCATAACTCAGAAAATATAATTTTTGAGTTAAACATAGCTCTTGAGTTAATTATCCAAAATTTATCGTCATACCGTTCTTTAAATTGTGTAAAAATTCCATTCAAATATCTTGTATACGCACTTTTTTGGGAGAAGCATACACACAGAAAAATTTCCATGTAAAATCGTCGAAAACCAGGTTAATTTAACATTTTTCAGTAGTGATTTTGCTTTATAGGCGTTTCATTTTAATTCAACATGATTAACCATAATCATGTCGCAAGCGACATTTTGTAAGAAACAAATTTTTTTTTTATTGAAATCAAAATTTTATGAGCCTATCCATAGTTTAAAATCATTAAAATGTCAAATTTGTTGATAAATTTTGAAATACAGGCTGTAACATCACTTAATCGTAAGCGACAGTATATGAATATAAGTCATGTTTAAATATAATAAAAACCCCTTCTCCTGAAAAATTAAATTTTTGTCGCTTACGATCATTTGGCGCTAAGGGGTCGATATTTCATGTTGATTTGATATTGCAGTGCAGTTAAATCAAAATGAAATAAATACTGAAATAATACGAAAAATCATGTTGAATCAAAGCTATTTCGAGTTGAAACAACATGAATTCAATATTGTAACAACACGAAGAACCATGTTGAATCAAAGTTACTTCAAGTTTAAACAACGTAAATTTAATATTGAAACAGCACTAAGAATCATGTTGAATTATAGTTATATCAAGTTGAAACAACATGACTTTAATGTAGCTATTCTATTAATTATTTTACTTACGTGATAGGCATCAGAAAATGTTGTATTGTAGCAGGCTGCCTCAGCCAAGATTTACAATCGCACCACCTGCATGATAGTCCACGCGCTATCCACTGCGGCCACAACAGCTTCAAGCTTTACTTTACCTATTACACTAAATAAATACCATCGCACGTAAAATGAATTTCATTTTAATTCAATATGATTTAAATGATTATTTAACATAAAACATAACATAAAAATAAAGTTATAGTCATGTTGATTTAAAATGAAATGTAACGTTTATAACAAAGTTGTTTTAACAGTGAAAAATTTAAAATCAAAGAGATTTAAGGTTAGATTAATAATTTTTCATTTAAAGCTAATATGAAACAATTGTAATTTTAAACCAGCAGCAAGCAGTAAATGTTCGCTGTTAATTCGTTTTTTGCCGTGTACACAGCCGACACATGTAAAAATTAACAACAACAAGTCAGACAACTAAGCACAACAGTGAACCGTAGCAATGAACAAAGCAAATAAACACTAACACGCATAAAGGACAAATTATTTCATGTAAATTTAATATGATTTCAAATCACAATTTCGTCATGTTGATTTTACATTGCATTTTTTTTCTGTGAGTAAAGTTTTGTTATGCCATAACTGTTTGCAATCTGTCTCAAGAAGGCAGAAATTAGCTAATAGATTGGCAATCTATAAATTTATTTCCGCGATTAGTTAGTTATCAACAGTTAAGTATTTAAACAAAAGTTTTTATTGTTTACTTTTTAGTGCATATATTTTTAAATCGGTTTAATTTTTTAAAATATTTTGATATTACTTTGTGTAGAAAGTACCTCTCACTCCGCTCCAACACTACGAGTTTTTTCTCCGATTCTCACTGCTATAGTATTCCAATTTTTCAGCTGTATTATGAACATTGAATATAAAAGAATCGACACCAAGGTTGTAAACTCTCACTGACACAGTATTTCAAATATGCGATAATAATTTACAATTTGCAATTACTTTGTATCGGAGGTACCGCCCCCCTCCAACACCACCAGTTTTCTGTTGGACTACGAGCATTGACGGAGTTCACACTAAGTTTGAAGACTCTCACTGATATAGTTTTCTAAATATGCGATAATTATTAATTACTTTGCATAGGAGGTACCCCTCCTCCCGTTCATATCGTATATTAATGAAAATGAGACGACCTGTGGAATGTACCATTTTTGAAGTCGGTTAAAATTAATTGGGCATGCGACAATGTTTCAAAGAATAAGCGAAAAAGTTAATTAATTCCTTAATCTACACGCCAGAACATAAGAACGTTATTTTTGAAGGCCGCAACATCCTCTTAAGGATCGTTTGCACAAAAAATTAAATTCCATACATTAGCAACGAAGAAAAGTTCGTTTTAGAGCTTTTTTTACTGCTTCAAAACATTTTTCACATAGAAAACGTTTCCTTTGTACCTTTTTCCAGAAGTATCTATCTGTTCCAAGATGTATTATTGTACGTAAAATATATTTGTATTCCAAACAGAAAAGTACTTAGTTTTATAATACATTTTTCAAGGTTTACATGTTCCGAACAAGTAGATATTCTAAAAAATACCTTTTTAAAAAAAGTAGTTTTTCTTCCAAAAAACTTATATTTTATATAAGTAAATTTTCAAAAGAGTACATTTTACAAAAAAGTAGTTTTTCCAAAAAATAAATGTTTTAAAAGCTGTCGTTTTTTTAAAAAGAGTAAATATTTTCAAAAGCACGTTTTTCAATAAGTTAATTTTTCAAAAAGTACTTTTTTTGAAAAAGTACCATTGTCAAAGAGCACCTTTTTCAAAAAGCACTTTGTTTAAAAACGAGTTTTTAAAAAAAAACCCTTTTCCAAAAAGTAACTCTTTCTCAAAATTTTTTCAAAAACTACCCTTTTCAATAAGTATATATTTTCAAAAAGTACCTTTTTCAAAAGTACATTTTTCAAAAGAGCACCTTTTTCAAAAAGCACTTTGTTTAAAAACGAGTTTAAGAAAAAAAAAACCTTTTCCAAAAAGTAACTCTTTCTCAAAATTTGTTCAAAAAGTACCCTTTTCAATAAGTATATATTTTCAAAAAGTACCTTTTTCAAAAGTACGTTTTTCAAAAAGTTAATTTTTCAAACAGTACCTTTTTTTGAAAAAGTACCATTGTCAAAGAGCACCTTTTTCAAAAAGCATTTTAAACACGAGTTTTTTAAAACAAAAACCTTTTCCAAAAAGTAACTCTTTCTCAACATTTTTTCAAAAAGTACCCTTTTCAACAAGTATATATTTTCAAAAAGTACCATTTTCAAAAGTACATTTTTCAAAAAGTTAATTTTTCAAAAAGTACTTTTTTTTAAATACCATTTTCAAAGAGCACCTTTTTCAAAGATTACAATTTTCAAAAAGCACTTTGTTTAAAAACGAGTTTAAAAAAAACCTTTTCCAAAAAGTAACTCTTCCGAAAAAGTACATATTCAAAAAACTACCTTTTTTTAAAAAGGTACTTTTTTAAAAAAATACTACATATTTAAAAAATAAATTCAGTAAAGTGCGACTTTGACTTTGACGCTTTTTTTCGTTTTAGTGATTTTTTCCACTTTTGGCGTTTTTTTTTTCGTTTTTTGACGATATTTTTAGTTTTAGCGATTTTTGTAGTTTTTTTTTATGTTTTGACGACTTTTTTCGGTGCTGGCTTTTTTTAAAGTTTTTTTTGCGATCTTTTTAGTTTTGGTAATTTTTTGCGTTTTAGCGATTTTCTTAATTTTGGTGCTTTGTTCCTTTAAGTGCTTTTTTCGTTTTTGGCGATTTTTCGTTTTTGGCGATTTTTCGTTTTGAAATTTTTTTTAATATAGGAATTTCTTAGCTTTAGCTTTTTTTAAATTTAAAGTGTTTGCTTCTTACGGTTTCCAAGATACAGCAAGTTGTCGAAATTACATAGTCAAAATTACATTAACTGATAGAACACCCTTTAATTTTTATTGTTTTAAATATTAGTGTTAATTGGTGCAGTCTATTCTACAGACCACATCAATTAACACTAACTTTGAAAATATAAAGTGTCTACATACATATAAGTGTCTGTATGTTACATTAGTATTTCAACATATTTCGTTGCTCGCTTTAGAACGCCCTTTAATTTTTAACTGTCATATATATGTTGTTGGGTAGGGGCCAAAGTTCTACATATTCTGTGAAAATTTCAGATCCGTGGCTCTATTGGTTCCTGAGAAAACAGAGCCTGTGACAAACAGACAGACAGACAGACGGACAGACAGACGGCCAGACGGACAGCGTAGTGAAAACAATACGTTTGCTTTAAACTTTTGATGTACGGAACCCTAAACAGTATTTTTTGCAAAAAGTAGATATTCTCCAGAAAGTACGTTTTCCAAAAAGTACTTTGCTTCAAAATAGCAAGTCTTAAAAAAACTTGGCCTTTTCAAAAAGTACCTTTTCCAAGAAAGTATTATTTGCAACAAGTACTTTTTGCAAAGAGTACTTGGTTCAAAAATAACTTTTTCAAAAAGTACTTTTTCCAAAAATGCTTTTTCAAAAAGTACTTTTTTCAAAAATACTTTTTTCAAAAAGTACTTTTTCCAAAAAGTACCCTTTCCAAAAACCGATTATGGCCATTAAGCTAGGTTTTTTTTATTTTGGATGAATAAATGAAATGAAATGAAATGAAAAAAGTATCTTTTCGAAAAAGTAAGTTTTTCTAAGTTTTATCCTTTTTAATACATACGTTTTCAAAATAGTATCAATTTCGAAAATTACCCTTTTACAAACTTCATTTTATTGAAGAAGTGCCCTTATTAAAAAGTACCTTGTTTAAATATAACTCTTTCAAAAAGTACCACTTCCAAAAAGTGCATTTTCAACATTGCTTGTATTCGTAGAAACACTCTTTCCAAAAAACTCCTCAAAAAAAATTAAATATCGAATTTAGATAAAAGTTTATAAAGCAAATGCTGTTGGAAACTTCACAGGCAACAACTTTTTAGAAGAAAAAATTTTTTTAAATACTTTAATAATTAAGTTATGAGACATAAAAGATAGAAAAAGAGCATTTGTTCCAACATTGGTGGCCATGCGAAACGCCTTAATCTCAACTGATTAACCTGAGTTTTTTTTTTCAGGGATATTTTTTTAAATACCCATCCATTTCGGGTCAAAATCAAAATTTTAATTTTTTACGGCCACTCTAGTAAATTATATATCCGCATGTAAAATACAGCATACTTAAGGGGGTTTCTTTTATCTTCCCTTCAAAAGTTATTTAATAATACCCTTAGGTCTTAAATAACGCGTTTGTTTTACAATCTTTGTTAATTTTATGTAGTTTAAAATACAAATACCAACCATCATTGCAACCCCGGAGATTTGTGCTCAGCAAGAAATAAAAGAAAAAACATGCAACTCTTGGGAGTTAAAAACACACATTTTCATTGTGTCTCATCCATCTCCAACACAAATTTCATTAAATCATTTGAGGATTTTTTACATTAAAATAAATAGATTGCAAGTTTTGTTTTTTCATCTTTCCAGCAAAAAAAGAAAAATTATTTGCAGATTTTATTTCATTTCAAATGTTGGCCAAATTTATATTTTATTTCATTTATTGCTTCTATAAAAAGAAACTAAACAAACAAAATTTGATACTTTACTAGTAAGATTTTCTATTTTATTTCTTTTTGTTTTTATTTTCTTGTAAAATATTTTACCATATATTTCATATGTTTAAATTCCTGTTGAGTAGTTCAGGATTATTTTAAATTCCTTACATATGGGCTGCTGCTGGTTCTTTTAAAGAGGAATGACTGAAATTATCAAGAAAAAATTTTATATTCTCATATATTTGTGCTAGAAAATGGCAACATAAAATATGTAATATTTACAAGGAAAGAAAAATATTTGATAAGTATTTTGTAAATTTAAAGAATATGTATGTGTATGCATGCATGTGTATACATGCAGCAATGAAATATTAGATATTTACTTTAAAATGCAAATAAGTATCTATATGTCAGGAAGAAATACTACAATTACATTAAGATTTCTTTCAAATAATGAAAACGAAAACTGGACCAATTTATCATTAGAAGAAATTTTGTTCATCATTTCTTTTAATGTTTATTATGTTGAATATTTTGAGTATATTTTTCAATGAAATACTAAAGCTCATATAAAATTCAGAAGAAATTGTTTTGTACATAATATGCATTTCATAAAGTTATACAACCGTATGAGCATTTTTATTAAAATTAAAAAAATATTACTCATACGTACAGGTAGAGATACCAAGCGGGGAATATCCCGATGGCGAAAATCTCAGAGTTTTCGGGATTTAAGAAATCTCTAAGCCCGGGATTTTAAAATTTTTTAAACCAGGGATTTTCGGGACCTTATGAATCCCGTTTTGGCACAAATAATAAATATTTTAAGGTCACTTTTTAAACAAAATGTTATTTGAAAGGCCATGTTAAAGACGAAAAAGTTGAAAAAGTAATTTTGTATGCATCCTTGTGTATAAACTGAACAGAAAATTGTTTTGAGGAGGTTAAAACAAATACAAAATTTCGGATCGCAGTTTAAAAATGCTTCGTTTGTCAATTGCAAACTATGCAAAAAAATTTTAACGTCAAGGAAAGCACTCGTGAATCATATAAAGAACACTGAAGAAGTTCAGATGATTGTGTTAAGAAAATATTTGAGAAGGAACCTTTTTAGCTTGATTGAGATCTTGTCAGGAATTGAACCATAGCTCCCCATATAATAAAGGGTGGTTAAATTTTAACGGCCGATGTTGATTTTGAATAAAACACAAATTTATTTAGGAAATTATTGTCATTTCTTTTTATTATGATAATATGGTATGGTTCAATTATGTATGGACCGCGACCTCGGCGGCACACCTCCATTCGATGGTCCAAATTTTCGATAACGCTGAGGCATAATTGAGGTTCTATGTCGTTAATGTGGCGAATTATCTCATCCTTTTGCTCTTGAATTGTTGCTGGCTTATCGACGTACACCTTTTCTTTCAAAGAACCCCAAAGACAGAAGACCAACGGTGTCAAATCACATGATTTTGGCGTCCAATTGACATCGCCACCACGTGAGATAACACGGCCATTGAATTTGTCGCGCAAAATAGCCGTTGTTTCCTTAGCTGTATGGCAAGTGGCACAGTCCTGTTGAAACCACTTATCGGCCACATCCATATCTTACAATTCGGGCCATAAAAAGTTCGTTATCATATCACGATAGCGAACACCATTTACAGTAACTGCCTGACCGGGCTCATTTTGGAAAAAATACGGCCCGATGATGCCGCCAGGCCGTAAACCGCAGTACGAGCTGTACGAGCATACACTGGTGTTTTCCCATCTCCTACTGACCCGGTTTGCTCAAACTTTTCCACGATTTTTCCGATTGTACGCACATTTGGACGATTAAATTGACCGAAAAAAATAACGAAAAGCACGATATGCATTTTGATTTGAACGCCCATTTACATAATAAGCCTGAATAACTTTAACGCGTTTTGCTCGATTGTGTATCTTTCCATGGTTCAAATTGAGTTAGTCTGAAATTGGGAAATGTCAAATGAAATGCAGAAAAAAACTTGACGTTTGGGTATGGTTCACATTTAACAGCGGCCCTTAAAATTTAACCACCCTTTCAATGAGCTGTTACATTTGAGGACTATAGAGAATCAAATACTACTGCAATCACTACTTTACAATTTTCTATAATAAATAGTCAAAACCCTCTACATGTAAAAGAAGCGTATATTTAATCACTGTATCTTTTGCTATTCAATGGAATGGAAGTAAGCGATGATATAAAAATAAGCTTGTAGAAACATTTCAAAAAAGCTCGCACCTATTGACACTAAAGTGATTTAAACGATTTATTAAGTATTTTGAACCTGTCAAAATAATGAAAAAAAAGAATGCTAATGAGTGGGGAAGTCCTAACTACTACTGAACTTGTCTAGAAATCTAAATAGGGGCCATTCACATATTACGTAACGCTCCAGGGGGGTTAAATGTTTGTTACGGATTAGATACTTTATAATGAAAATTATATACTTTATAATACAACCTCCGAAAATAGCGTTAAATAATATGTGAATAGGCCCATAGTCGTAGATGAGGAGAATCATATCTTTTGAAGTCTGAACCCGTGCCCACAATTGCTTTTGTATTTTTTATAGTTTAAGAAATATTTCGCTTCAAAATTAAAATTTTAAATTTTTTGCTCCAATATTTTTTTTGAACGAAGTTCCTTATCGCACGTTGAACATGTGATATACAACATATAAATAATTTCTATGTTGGAGGCTAAAAAAAATTTGTTTAAGGCCCCATATTACTAGTGTTTAAAAAACTGCAATGATTTTCTTTTCATTTGATTTTGCTTCTGTTTGCGCTTTTGAAAAATACAACAATTTTAGTCAAAGCAAAATCACAAAACGATTTATAAACAATTCCGCAGCACATTCAACAATCGACGATTTGAAAAGTTCGAATTTGATTTGCTTTTGCTTTTGGTTAGTATCGCAAGTATCAGTTTATATGCTTTTGCAACTCGCAAACAGTCACAGTCGAAGAAGTAAAAACTCTTGCTTTTAGAAGTTGTAAGCAATCGCAGTCAAGTGGTTTTTGTTTTTGTTTCTGGTCTGATGTGCAAAAACTACAACAAAAATGTTACAAACAGCACAAAATAGATGACTGAATCTGCAGAAAACTTGTAAAAGCAAACGTTTTTAATTCTTCGACTGTGGCCGTTTGCGACTTACAAAAGCATATAGACTACTGCTGCTTTTACTTGCGAAACTAACTAAAAGCAACAGCAAATCAGATTCAAACTTTTCAAATCGTCGACTGTTGAAAATGCTGCGCCATTGTTCATAAGCCGTTTTCTGCTTCGACTGCGACTGTTGTTCGTTTTTATAAGCACAAGCAAAAGCATTGGTTCATTTTAAATAGTTTGAAAAAGCCAAGCTGCGAAAAGTAAAAATTTTAAGACTTTTGCTACTGAGTGATTCCACGTAAAACGGCCCTGTGCAAGGACAAAATAATTTTCTCATTTTTGGGTGCTGTTGGCTCAGTAGTTAGCTCATTTGACTACAAACCCTGAGGTCTTCAGTTCAAGACTACTTTCAGGCAAGCCAACAACATCATGCATTTCTCATGTGCATTGGTGTGTTATTGTGTTGGTTGTTGTAGGACTGTTAAAGTGATGAAGGCATAGCACTGATCACTTTGGCAGTACCAGCAGCGATTAATACTAGCATATGCTAATGCACTTCAGAGCACCCTCCTTCGTCAGTATTGTAGTAGAACCGTCGGCGAAGTAAAAGAACTAATAAAATAGCTACGCAGCTTAAAAACATATCGATGCCTCTACTTGACACTAGAGAGGCTTGCAACACTGCTATACAAAAAAACGCGCAATGGCAGGGTTGTAAATGAATTAAGCTTTCTATCTCTCTCCCACTTCACCACCTGTTCTCCCTACTCTATCCCTTTCCCAAAGAAGGTAACACATTAATTAATTAACTGGTAGGCATTAATTGCCTGATTGTGTTACTTCTCTTTAAAAAATAAAAAATAAAAAAAAATAAAAAAAAAAACATACACTATTTAATATTTTTTAATGATCATGCAAGAAACATTTTGCTCTCTCTCTCTCTCTTTGTGTGTTTAATATTTATTTCAGATTTTCTTTTATTCCCTTTCTCATTATTAATAAAAACCGTTATCTCTGAAAAGAATATACTTTTTTTTGCTTCTTATTGAATTTAAAAAAAAATATTCAGCTAAAGTATTCTGCTGTCTATAATCGAACGGATACCAATTAAATTAATGTCTTATTGTTTTCTTATGAGTTAATCTTTATATTATTTATATTAATTAAATCAATAAAAGTTTTATTTGTTCGAATTTTTCAAATTTTCGTACTAGGTCACATCCGTCTCATTTTAAAAATAGTTTTTTACATAAGAAAAATAATTTTTTGTCAAACAGTTAATACATAATACAATTAAAAATACTTTGGACATACATATGTATATCTATACCAAAATTATTGTGCACCTTATAGTCAAAATTTTAAAGAATTTATACTGAAAGTCATAATTCCTTAAAACTGAGATTTTTAAGGTCACACCCGTCGCAGCTTTCTGACGATCATTCTGTTCTATCAGTGTCTACCGGTTATTCAACGACTTTAAGCTTAATGTCCTAGCGAGCCGCAACGTCTTTTTAAGTAACAAAACTTTATATTCTTGATTTATAACAAAAAATATGTATAAAATGGTCACACCCGGCTGAATGGAATTAGTCTACTTCGACTTTCACTTTAACACATTACTTAAAATTTAGTATCATATATTGTCTAAATTTGTGTTGATAAATTCTAGTTGTCTAAAATTGCATCGAGCTTGTAGTTATTTGTAACAAAAAATATAATTTGTTTAATTTCTGATACTTAAAGGTTTTTAAATATAAATTTTGTACGTATGTTAAATATTGTTAACTTATAAAAAAATTGTAAGGCTTTTTCTTGTCTTAATAAATGTAATGAACTAAGAAAATGTACTTCATACATTTTTATTACAGAAAAAAACTTTTCAAATTAAATATAAGTCCAAGTGAAAAAAATTTAACATAAAGTATAATAGGGCTATGGCTCAATGGTAGCTACGATAGACTGTCAGCCAGGACGTCATGACTCGACGCTGCACACAGCCAATCTCTTCTTAAGCATTTTTATTTTATTTTTTTGTGTTAAACATATTTTGTTCAAAAATCAACAAAGAGAATGCTTGTCTAACAATACCAGAGCAAAAATCGATTACCATCTTTAGGTGTCACTTTATAATACTGTTAATACACACAGCAAAGAAAGAAAATATTTATTTGTCCTCCTAGAACTATGCTTGAAATTTTTTTCATTGTTTTTGTATGTTTGAACAGGGATGCCAACTTAGCCCATTTCGGGCTAGATTTATTCCGTTTTTAGTTACTCAAAAAGCGAAAAAAAATGTTTAGCCCCAAACAAAATAACGTGCAAATTTAGCACTTTTGCAATTATCTTTTATCCCTTTTAGCCCCTTTTTACTTTTTGGTCAATATAGGTAGATTTTTTCGTTTTTGTGCACTATTTCTTCCTTTATTTTAGAAACATTGAGTTGTGAATTAACATGCCAACATCATGTTTACTCATTCTTTTGTTAGTTTTCTGCACCAGTAATAAAAAGAAGAAGGGTCTAGAATAATCTTCTATTTGTATAAAAATTGGTTGTGATTTTAAGTTGGTCCCAAAATTTAAATGTGTGTTTTAAGTTAGACCTTTTTTGCGCTTTTTCGAAAAATTTTACTGGATATTGAATCCAAATTGATTATTAGGCTAAGATTCGTAACGTTATATTCAGAAGGAATTTGGCATGATTAATATTCCAAGGGACAAGGGAAAAAATTAACTCAACTTAATTTTTCAACGTACACAGCAGAACAGAGTAGTCCCACTTTCGGAAGCCGCTACACTTCCATCGTCAGTGCTCACGTGTATTTGCTTATCACCACTTGGCAGGTGGCTCTGTTGAATGTGATTTTAGTTCTTATAAAGACAACTTTTGCGTGAAAATTGAAAACGAGAATCAAATCACTCTCAAGCTGATATCAACTGCACCTTCCCAGCGTTGCCATTGGCTTATTTTTCTTCATTCCCATTTTTCTGATTTTTGCTTTACTCAAGACAAAATTTTTTGGTTTGATTTTATACTTGAGTATATATGAACATGTAAACATGTGTGTAACTGTGAATTTATACGTATCTTTTTTTTCAATTTAGCCCTTTTTAGCCCGTTTTTCAAACATTTTGGCGCCTTTGGGCTCCAAAAGCTGGCATCACTGTGTTTGAGTGCTCAAGCTACACTGATTAAAGTTGCTTATCTCTCTACAATGCGTGTGACACGTACGTAATAGAAGAGTAAATGAAAAAGTGCGGCGCCCTGCATTTGCTTTCGACTGTTTTAAATCGTCTAATAACAGCCGGTAGATAACAAGAGCAATGTAGATTTTTAATTAAAGTCATGAAGTGAGTTTTCTTTTAATTTTTCGTTCTTAAACTTACCTTTTTGCTATTTGCAATGTGAAGAAACAAATACGCGTTTCTTTATTTTTATTCTTATTTTTATTTTATTAATTACTTCAGCATTTTTATTTTTATAAGAGAATTTGAATTAGTTTTTTTTTCTTTCTTCATATTTTTCATTTTAGTTCGATAGTAATCGTATTATTAGTTTTCTGAAAGCTTTGATATGATTACAGAATAATTTTCGATTTCAACAACAAATTGTAGAGTGTTTTTGTAGCGGTATTTTATTTTTTGGTTAATAATTTTTTTTTATTTAAGTATAACAAAGAAACAAATGTATATGATAAGGGAATTATTAGAGAGTTTAAGGAAAATGAATGAATGATAGCACCTCAGAGTTTAAAGTTACAAACATTTTTTTCTTTTAAGATTTTTTGTCATGTAGTTTGTTATAATGTTTTTTTTTCTAATTTTTATTATAAACTATAGAGTTAAAATAGTATTTAATTTCATTTATTTTAAGAACAAAGTTTAAAGAGATTTTCTAGGAATTCAATTAATTTAACAAAGTTTCAATTGTATGAGGAGGAAATTGTGTTGTTAAATTGGAAGTAAGGCACCTAAAAGTATGCAATACTGTTTCAAAGAATCATACCCCGTAATGCTGTTCACAGTTTGTTGGAAGCGTATTTTTTCGTATTATTTTATGATTAACAGGAGTGTTCAAAATGTTTCTCAGAGCATTTAAAATTGTAAATTTTTAATTTTCAAGATATCTTAAAATTTAGTCTCTAGAAGGCCAAACTTTAAACGTAATCTTTAGAAGGCAATCTATTAAATTATTTCGAAACTGTTTTGGAAACTGCTGGAACTAGTCATTAAGTTAAGCTGTTAAATGTTTAGTAAAGCATACTTTTAGGCGCCAAACTATTCTTATGTTGTGAATAGTTTCTTAAGAGTTTTCTTGTACTTTCTTTTTTAGAAGAAAAATTATTTCTTATTATTTTCTATAATCGTACTTAACATCAATATATAATTTATATTTATCTTTTCACATTTCAATCAAATTAATGTAGTTTTTAGTTTTAGTTTTCCTTTTGCTTTAAGTAACATTTATAAATTTCTTTCATAATTTTTAACTTTAATTTTTCTTATTTTACAAATTGAAGAACTACACTGTCAAGGTGTAGTTTTTTATTAGTTTTTTTTTGTTTGTTTTATTATTGTAGTAATTGTTTAAGGTATCTTTCTCTCAATTGATCTTATTGTTTTAAGTTATTGATTTTCAAATTTAATTCCTTAATGATAAAATGAATCTGAAAAGGAATGAAAAAATTGGAACGTTTTGAAATAGTGATGGGCTTTAACTTAATTTTGAGATTTCAAAAGCTTAGAGTTTAAGTAGGTTTGTGTTCATTGCTGACAGAAAAGAACCTTTTAGTTAAATCAACCTCTATGTAAAAACTATTTTTCATTTAAGATAATTCTTTTATTGAATTTCTTTTCATTTTAATTGATTGTTCCTGAAAGTTTTAAGTTTTTAATTGGCTTTTATTTGCTTAGAAGTTGATTTAAATTCTTATTTTAGTTTTTCTTTTAAGAAATGTTTGGCTAAAGTAAAGGTTTTTTGGAGTATAATCTTAGGCTTTTTTTTAAGAATGTGAATTTTGTTGAACATGAGCAAAATTTTTTTTATTATTGAATAAAAATACATTTAACTACTAATTATAAAAAAATTTTAGTTTTTTTGTAAAAAAAATACACGATTAATAAAACAAGATAAGAAAGGCAAGAAAATTGTTAAAAGATAAAAAGTTATTATCTATCATCTGGAAAATTTTTAATTTGTTTTTAATTCTGAGAAAGTCCTTAAAATATTTGAACTGCAATTTTGTTAAACCTTAAATTTTGTATAAAAATGCTAAACACTAGTTATAACAAAAGCTTGGAGACATTATGTGATAAAAATTCAGAGAGCGTTATTTTACTCTTTGTACAATTTCCATCAAAAGACTAAAATATTTAGCGCCAAAATATAACAATTTCAGATAAGTCACAGAATAAAATTCACGCACGTTTTGAAATTCGTAATACATATTTGATTTTGCTTCATCTGATAGGAAACAACGCCACTTAAAAACTCCTAAAAGTATGCAACAGACTTTTTGGTTTTAAATTTGTATTTAACAAATAAATTTTTAGAATAAATAATAGAAATTATATTTTTCGGAATATGACTGAAACTTTTCTATTTGAAAATGGCGCACTGAAAAGGAAATGAACTGAAATTTTTATTTTATTTTCAAAATATGTTGATTTTCACTACCGTAAGAATTTTGCTCTAACACACATGATTAAATACTTTTATTTAAAGTAAAGTGCTCCGTTTTATCTATTTATTTCAAGATATTTGCAATCCTAAAAGTAGTCTTCATTAAATATTGGCTTTTGAATGTTTTTACTTATATAAAAGAGAGAGTTTGCATTACTTACGGTCAAATTGTTGGGCACAAAAAAAATCCACTAGGTGTCGCAGTGCCGGTCTTTGGACCAGATTTTTTCCCCTATTCTACAGGCAAATTAAAATAAATACGCTCTATGTATACATACTATTTTTCGGGAAAAAAAAATTATAAATGAGAAAGATATAACCTCCTCCTTTTTTAAAGTCGATTAGAAAAGGAATCATTAAAAATATATTTAAGGTTTAGTCATTTGAAGTTGCTATGTTTTCATGAGTTGCCATACTTTCTACTTTACCATTCAAAAGTAGTCGTTAATATCTCTGGTACAGTCATATTTTCTTCAAGGTCAGTTTATTGACCATTTGAGCTACAGATACCTTTAACTAGCTTCCACTTTACCGCCAAGTTGTAATAATGGTCCGAAATAGTTGAAACTATTTCTAATTCATTCCTTATATGTAACACTCTTTGCGTGAATGGGTTAACGACGCCGAAACCCCCATTTATTTTTTAACAGCATCTGCATGCGAGTGATAGTTTTCACTAATATTATGCGTTTTTAGAGTGTTTATTTACTAGTAATTTACGAAATATTGAGCAATTTTACTAAATTTTTGAAATTGCGAGTAATAAGCTTATGTATGTTTCAGACCACTATTTTCATACAAAACTTGTTTCATATATTTTTTCGTATATTTTTTTATAAGAATCAATCAACGTGAGTATTCCTACATGACCAGCTATCTGATTTACACATTCAGATTGATCCTTGTTGGAAAATGTATTGCGATTGATCCTTATGGAAAAAATACATTGAGGCATAAACGAACTTTTGTATTAAAAAAAAGTGTTTTAGAACCGACATTAGCGTACTACTATGATATCGTCGAGAAGAGTTTGTGAGCTCATTTTTTGAACAAAATATGCTGCAATACTACCATTTAAATGCGATCTGCTGGAAATAAAGTTATACAAAACATATATTAAGTGACTCTTATATACTTATAAGAACGTAAATAGTTTCCGCTACGAAATGGAGATTGCTATTTTTGTTTGATGTCAATGGCAAAAAAATCGAGCATACAAAGGTGAAAGCTTTTTACACTTAATGGTTGACAGAGTACTGATGAGTTGGCATAAGCACCAATGAAGTACAGCTGCTATATGCTAATAACAGCTTTCAAACAAAAATATGTTTTCTTAATTTATTTATTTGTAGTGAATTTTGAAATGGCAAGTGCTATGTTTATGGCAGTTCTAACTAGGCCACTTTTTTCCTACGAAATTTGTGTTGTACCTCAATATATTTTTTTCTATACCTAAAGATAAATCCCAATGAGCTTGTACATAAATGATACATACATGATCAGATATATCATCAGCTATCTGAACATTAGGACTTTTTTGTGAGTGACACTAAATACTTTCGTTTCATTTTTCCCAAAGCAAGCATTGGTATTTTTTTAAATCTACCATATTAACACTCTTTGCTAAACTCTTCAACTATTAACTCTCTTTTATCGTAAAGCTCCTGAGGGTATGCTTTAGTATTAATCAATTGATAAATCTTTGCCTTTCTTTTGTCTTGTTAAATTTTTTGTCTATTTTCTTTTTATACTTTGAAAATTTTTATTTGTTTTATTAAGCTACGGTCACACTAGGCAAATATTTGACGAAAAAAGCGTGACCAGCGGACAAGTTAAAATTCTATCTCCTTTAAATCCAATATTTTTTTAAATATGGGTTCGCATTTATTAAAAATAATATAAAAATAGCTTTTTGCAGCATAATTTACTTTATTTTGTGACTTAAGATCAAGTTAAACCACACTGAACCTGAGCAAAAGTATTGTTTCCGCTTTTTTTTCAAATATTTGTTAAGTGTGACCGTACCTTTAGTTTTATTATTTAAATTTTATCGAAATAAAATCTATTTGCTTTTATATCAAAAACTATGTAAATTAAATAAAGTTATTTCAATTATTTAAAAATAAAATCGTTGATTGACTATTAATTCGTTTCACATTCATAAAATGGCGTTTTGCGTTATTTATTTAAATTATTTGTTTCTTCAGTAAAAAATCCTTTGCAGAATAATAATATAAAAAAAGAAAAGAAAACTATTTTGATAAAAGAAAGCAAATATTTTAACAAATAAACTCCTTAGCAAAAACTTAAAGGCCCAAATGTAGTTAAAATGCTAAAAAGATGTTTTATTACAAAATGTCACCAGTTCTTTAACTTGTCAAACATCTTACAACAGCTCCTTAAACAATTCATTTAAAAATGTATATGTAACTATAAGCCTGAACATTTCAGCCTTTAAGTATGCTTTAAATTTTTATTAAAATACTTATTTCTTTTTTTTTTATCTTAATAATTTAAAAAAATTTTTAGCAATTATGATTTCTTTTCTTACAAATTTTATTAATAAATTTATAGATTTTGTTATATAATCTTTATCTAAAATTTGGTTTCTGTTTATGTTTTTTTAAATTATAAATAAAGTGTACATATTTATTTATTTTCTGCAACCATTTGAAGGTATATGGCTTTTATTAGTTTAAAAAATTTTTCATATTTTAATAATTCCCCAAAAATCTAAATATATGTTTGTGTTATAAAAATTTACTGATCATCCTCTGGTGGCATTTTGGCTAAAGTCAACAGAATCATGGTCAATTCTTTGCGTGAGATTTTGCCATCTTTATCGTAACCAACACCGCGTAAAATTGTTTCCTCAAAGGCTTTCAAGTCGGAAGCGTCATAGTCGTCCTTAGATGAAAGAAAAGAATAATAAAGAAAGTATAGTATTAATATTATTAAATCAAAATAAGTTTAAATTCTGAAATTCTTCATAAAGGCTCCGTTTTCTACAAAAAAAGGAGTTTTTTCTATACAGATCAATTTTGTGTGAATAATGAATAAAATTAAAAATTGTTATGCCAATTTCTAACCCTTAATTTCTATTGCACTTAATTTACCTTTTTCACCAACTCTAATAAATCCTTCAGAAATCCTTTTAACTCTTCATTTTCTATAGAGCCACTGTTGTCCTGGAATTAAGTGATACGAAAGGAAATAAATAAACTTTTACGGAATTTGATGTCGCAAAAAAAAATCAAAAACTTTCATAAATAAATTCTTATAAAATTTCACTGTTTTATTAATTTCGTAAATTTATGTATTACATTTTTCCTAAACTTCTGTAATAATTACATTGTACAGCAAAATTCAGGTTTTTTATAAATAGTTCTTGTCTCTAACGACTGGTTCTGGTAAACGAGAACAAAAAAAGAACAGACGATGTGATGTGACACTGTGTTGGAGTGAAGATCCTGTCGCCTTCGGCATAGCCCCTGTCGGTGTAGGCCACCATATTACTCATACGTAATAGACTTGCCCTAACAGTTTTTTTAGACTTTTTTGCAGTTTCATATTTTTTAAAGCTAAAAATATCATAACTGAAACTAGTTTACTGCATATATGAGTAATTCCATTTAGCCCGGTGTGACCATTTTACACACATTTGTTGTTATAAATCAAGAATATAAAATTTTTTACTTAAAAAACCGTTGCGGCTCGCAAGGACATTAAGCGTAAAGTCGTTGAATAACGGGTAGACACTGCTAGAAGACGATTTCTGCTGAGAATGGTCGTCAGAAAGCTGGGACGGGTGTGACCTTCTGTAAAATTTTTACTATAAGGTAGACAATAATTTTGGTATAGATATGTGTTCAAAGTGTTTTTAGTTATATAATACAACTAAAAACACTTTGAAGTGTTTTTAGTTATATAATACAACTAAAAACACTTTGAAGAGTTTGACAAAAAACTATTTTTCTTATTTAAAAAAAAAACTATTTTAAAAATGAGACGGGTGTGACCGACGGGTGTGACATAGTACGAAAATTTAAAAAATTTGAAGAAATAAAACTTGTTATTGATTTCATTAATATAAATAATATAGAAATAAATCTGTGAGCTTTATATTCTTTAAGAAAGTGGACAGCTTTACTCAAATTTTTTAAAAGAAAATCTGAAATAAATATTAAACATACAAAGAGGGAGAGCAAAATGTTGCTTGCATGATCATTTAAAAGTGTCTCAAATTGATTAAAAAATATTAAAAGTGTATTTTTTTATTTTTTCTATAATTGTCATTCTATAAAAAAAACATCTATTGAGAGATTTTTATTAAAAATGAGAAAATTATGTTTCCTTGAATAGGGCCGTTTTACGTGGAATCACTCATATATGATTTAAACTACATCAATCGGGGCATTGTATATTTTTGGATAAAGGAGAAAATTACTCGGATTCGGCTTGCAGAGCAGGGCCAAATTTGTAGGAAAACTTGAAAAACTCGATGGGCGTTTTTTTGTCTTAAGGAATTAATTTAGAATTTTGTAGAAAAATTAACAATTTTCTTCCAACGCTGGATGTAGCGTGCATGGTTTAATCGATTTAAAATTACAAATGCAATAATTTCTGAAGTTTATTCTCTTGAAATATTGAAAACAAAAATTTTAGTTTTGAAAATTTTTTTTATTTTTTAATTTTGCAATTTTTCACTCTCATTTCAAAGTCTCGATGTTGATTCCGTTTAACGCCTTCATGAATTAAGATAACTAAAAAAATGTTCTTTGTGTTTATTAAAGATTTTGCTAAAAACCATAAAATATTTTATTGAAACTGTTGGCTATGCTAATACCAGAGATATTGACGAAATAGAGACCAAAGTCGAGGCCAAAAAGCAAAATTTTAAAATGCAAAACCAAATATCTTTGAAAATATTAAAAAATATTTTAATGTAATAAACTGTATTGGCTTTGTCTATATATAAACTTTCAAATCGGATAGTATACATATTTAAACGTTATGAGCCAAGAAGGTTTTTCATGCTCGAGGTAGTCAACTTTGACACCCTGTTTCTCAACTCGTACGTAAACAGGGTGGTCCAAATATTCACATTCTGAAAGTCTAAGTCCTTCTCTATGACTTTTATATAGATCGTTTTCTAATCAGATCGCAAGTTTCAAAGATACAGATATATTAACGTTTTTTTAATCAAATTGGAACCACTCACTGTTCGTCTTCGGCCTGCTAATTTTGGCGTTATGCCATCGGGCTGCTACTTTCGGCCTTACGTCATTGGCAGGCGACCTTTGGACAGCTACGTTTAATCACTATGTCAGACGGCCTCTCGTCTTTATCGCTCGCTTAGTCACCGGAACCGGCGCCACGACCCCCAACAAAAATAAGTTAAAATTTAAAAACAAAAGTATCAACTACCTTGATGAAACCAAGTACACAAATATAGTAATTTAAACCTCTAGATGGAAAAAGAAGAAGAACAAAGTAAACTATCGCCTCGAAAATACTTAGGGGATACTTAGGCGATACTTCTGAATGATTTAGCCGAGACACATGGTTTTCAGCCGAGACACCTTCAAGAGCATCAACCAAGACTCTTGCACTAGGCTGTGTGCATTCCCAAAAAACTCGGGCAAAATCCCGGCAAAATCCCATAAGTCTGCCCCATTTTTTTAGGTAAAGCTCTCCGTTTTCTTTTTTTATAATGAATCGGTATAGAAAATCTTGTAATCCTTATTTTGGGTATAAAGAGTGCTCAACACTATTATGCCAAACACTTCGAGAAACAGTTTTGTGAAATAGTATAACCCTCTAAGTCATTGCTGTATGGGGCTTTTTATCCGTTTCTTGGAAAAGAGCAAAAGGGTATCCTTAAACAGAAATATAACGGGCTAAAATGTCCTTAAATATACTGATATGTAATACAATATTACTACAAGTCTTTAAAGATACCAAAGGGGGGTGCCCCTGGGGCTGAGCGGTAGTGATGCTAGCCTGTCAGTCCAGAGGTTCGATTCCCGCCATAGACCCTGGGTGTATCCGCAGACAAGCTAATCGCTTCGCGTGTTGTGTTTGTTCTAGGGATGGGCAAAAAATATCGATATATCGATGTATTTACTTATCTCTGAGACGCACTTGACTGCTAGAAGTTTTTTTTTAAATCAACGGATATACTCTCTACGACACAAAGGACCCCCAAGGTAGAGCTTGTGGTGGCTCGGGTATACTAATAAAATCGCGATTAAAACACTACTTAATGAGTGATCATTGTGAAGACTATCTTCAAGCAACTAACATCTGCATTGAAGCTTTTCATCAAAACCTGGTGATTTCATCAATTTACTCTCCTCCCAGGTACTCTATTACAGAAAATCAGTATAGTAGATTTTTTAATTCACTAGGCCCACGCTTTTTGGCCGCCGGTGATTACAACGCTAAGCACACGTTCTGGGGATCTCGCCTCATCACGCCAAAGGGTCGCGTTTTGTTTGACACAACTTCAAAAATGCGGTTAAATGTTATATCAAGTGGGCGGCCAACTTACTGGCCAACAGATCGCCGAAAAATACCTGATGTTATTGATTTTGGAGTAGTAAAGGGTGTGCCCAGCGAAATGATCCAAGTTGAAGCATCTTTAGATTTGTCTTCAGATCACTCACCAACTGTTGTCACTATATATTCACATACAACATATTCACCCACTTGTGATTTAACGATGACAACCACACGTATAAATTGGTTGAAATACAAAAAATATTTGAGTGCTCATTGCTCATTGCCCAGAAAATATTCCATTAAAAACGCCTGCTGACATAGATGACTCTATTAGAATGTTTGAGGCAAACCTTAAGCAAGCTGTTCTAAATGCTACTACTACAAATCGTCAGGTGAGATATAATAAAATTTTTTCAGCAGATGTAGAACGGCTTTTATCCGAAAAAAGAAGAGTTCGTAGATTATGGCAACGCTACAGATCCCCTCAGCTAAAATCTAGGCTGAAGGAATGTACTAAACAGCTGAAAACTCTACTAGAATATCAAAAAACCGCTTCTCTTCAAAACTTTCTAAATGGGCTCGACGCAACACCTCAAACAGACTATTCGCTATGGAGAGCAGCCCGAGGCCTCAAAAGACCAGTGATATGTAAGCCTCCATTGCGAGCTTCGAATGGAGACTGGGCAAAGAACTGACGCTGAAAAAGGTACTCTGTTTGTAAACCACTTGCAGAAAGTATTTACTCCAAAAACGTCTGATACTATAGTTGAGCTGCCACCAGTCCACGCTATACCAGATGTTACTTTGAGGTTCAACATTCGTGAGATTGAACACTATATTGCGGGCTTAAACTCGAAAAAAGCTCCAGGCGCTGATAAAAATAAGGAATAAAATGCTCTTAGAGCTACCCTATACTGCAAAACGGATAATTCTATTTATTTTTAACAGTATTTTGCGCCTCAAATGCTATCCCGCAGAATGGAAGGTTTCGCTGATTACCATGATACCTAAACCAGGCAAAGATCATACGAAGGTGGAGTCCTATAGGCCTATAAGCCTGTTGTCTAACATGTCAAAACTATTTGAAAAGCTACTTATGAGTAAGCTAACACCCATACTGAATCGTACTGGATGCATTCCAGACCACCAATTCGGTTTTAGGAGACAACATAGTACGATTGAACAAACACATAGACTCGTGAACGTGGTTAGAAAAACCTTCGAAGAAAAGATATATTGTTCTGCGCTCTTCATCGATGTTTCTCAGGCATTTGATAAAGTATGGCACGCAGGTTTAATACAGAAACTAAAGCAAAACCTACCCGAAAACATCCTTAAACTTTTAGAAAGCTACTTAACTGAGCGAAAATTTGTTGTTAAAGAAGGTAATTTTCAAAGCCCTCCGCAACCCATTGAAGCCGGAGTTCCTCAAGGCAAAATCCTCGGTCCTGTATTATATCTGACTTGCCGGTAAGCAGTAACATACACATATCAACATTCGCTGATGATACAGCTTTTCTAAGTGTTCACAAAAGCCATCAAGAAGCCACCCGCAATTTGCTAGATTATATACCCCAGTTGGAACAATGGCTAAAACAATGGCGGATAAAAATTAACGAACAAAAATGTCTGCACATTACTTTTACATTGTGCAAAGAAACCTGCCCACCTATACAAATAAATAACCAAACTATACCTCAACACACTGAAGTAAAATATCTCGGTGTTCATCTTGATCGTCGTCTAACATGGAAGTCATACATAAATGCAAAGGTGACCCAAATGAAATTAAAAGCAGCTCAAATGAATTGGCTCATTGGAAGGAATTCTACTCTAAGCCTAGATTGTAAACTTCTTCTATACAACTCCATTCTAAAACCAATATAGTCCTACGGAATCCAGTTATGGGGCACTGTCTCGGCATCAAATGTAGAAAAAATTCAAAGGCAACAAAATAAAATACTCCGTACGATTACAGCAGCCGCATGGTATGTCAGGAACAAGCGAATTCATAAAGACCTAGATGTGCCGCCAGTTAAAACAGTGTTTTCTAAACACGTGACAAGCTACATAAAAAGACTTGAGTTGCACCCAAATCCTCTAGCCCGAAACATCATTACCTTTAGAGGCCACACTCGGCTGAGAAGGAGGGACACTCTTGCTCTCAGCCGAACACGAGAGACGTAAACAACCAAACAACCAACCGCAGAAACAAATATTTTTGTCTGGCACTGGCTGGACTTAAAAATTAAAATTTTAGAATTAAGATTTGATTACTTATTGTTAGTTCAATTTTATTGAAGATACAATAAATAGATACATATAACCGAAAAAAAAATAAAATATATCGATGTATTTTTTAAAATATATCGAAGTTTTTAATTTCGATACATCGATATTTTTTCCAAATATATCGGCAGTATCAAATTCGATATTTTCTTCATCAAATAGAATATTATTAAAGGGTGCTGTTGGCTGAGTAGTTAACGCGTTCGACTACAAATCCTGAGGTCTTGAGTTCAAGACTATATTCAGGCAAGCCAACAACATCATGCATTTTTCTCATGTGCATTGGTGTGTTAATGTGTTGGTTGCTGTTGGACTGTTAAAGTAATGAAGGCACAGCACTGATCACTTTGGCAGTACCGGCAGCGATTAATACTAACATATCCTAATACACTTCACAGCAACCTCCTTCGTCGCTATTGTACCAAAACCGTAGGCGAAGTAAAAAATCTAATAAAATGGCTACACAGCTTGAACTACGCGATGCCTCTACTTGACACAAGAGAGGCTTGCAACACTGCTCTACAAAAAACGCGCAATAGCAGCGTAGTAAATGAATTAAGCTTTCTATCTCTCTCACATTTCACTACCTGTTCCCTTTACTCTATCCCTTTCCCAAAGAATGTAACACATTAGTTAATTAACTGGTAGGCATTAATTGGCTGATTGTGTTACTTCTCTTTCAAAAAAAAAAAAATAAATTTATATTACTAACAAAATCTTTTGTGTGATTTATAATATTTTGTCTATTCGAAAAATTATCATTCTTTGAGTGTAATTTTGTTGATGTATGTTCCATGAAATATTGGTGGAACAGTAAGGATCTTGCAAATTAACTCCTTCCAGCTTAATTGTTTATAAGAAAGGTACTTTTTTGTTTTATTTAAAAAAAAAAATTGGGAACTACGTATGCATTACACAGCGGAACAGTGGTTTTGTTGTTTAAATAAAAATAGCTGATTCTTATGTATTTTCATCTGCTAATTACTTACGATGGCGTCATTAGTTTTTTCCCTAGCAGCTCTAGTTTTAAAGATAGTCGGCCATGTCACAGAGTTCAATTTCGTTCGGAAACGGAATTCAACCTACCTCATCTTTGTAGCAGCTGGTGTCTAAAAAAGAAAACTAAAATACGTAAATTTGTCAGGTGTGTCTATACTGTTGGCGGCGCTATTATGGTGCGCTATGCTCCAGCTAGGGCTTGACATATTAGGGTTGATTGAATTCCGTTTCCGAATGGAATTGAACTCTGTGACATGGCCGATAGTGACACTTAGCATTTGCATAATTTACATCACTTTTTGTATGATTCGCTTAATATTTCACGATTCGTCTTTCAAACTTTAAAATACTTTCTGAATTATTAATCGATATAAAATTCTCTTTTATTTGGGTAGAGTCACATTGATGAGTAGTATATCAGGATATCTTACTGTTATTGCAAAGATGTTAAAAATCGTCTGTTTTTGGTTTAGTCCTTAAAACTTTTTTTATTTTAATATTTTTTTTTTAATTAAAACTGATGCTTATCTATTTTCGTCCGCTGGTTACGAAAATAGCTTTATTATTTTTCTAGCACCTGTAGTTTCCGAGATACTGTGTATTATACAAAAAAAATATACTTTAATTTTTTTTCTCAGGTCATCCAAAAAAAATAAATTTGTTTTTTATATCACATTTATCAATTTTTAACTCATTATTATCTCAATGGAAACGTATTAAAGATGTTGTATGAAAAGTCCAGAAAATGTATCGCTTCCGATATAAATGACAAACTTATAATTGTGCCCCTGTTGTAAAGGATATAAAAATTGTATTTCAATAACAAGTTTGAATGAATTTTTATAACTTTTAAACTTGTTTCTTTTTCATAAAATATTTTATGATTTATAAACATTTATTCATAAAATTAAACGCAACACACTTACCCTGTCATAAAGTGAGAAAACTTTTTCAATATCTTCCTTTGTCAACCTGGCTGCACCCTGGTCGTGTCAAGCAAAAGAGCGAATACAAAGAAAAGAAAAAAATACACAAAAAAAACAAACTTTTAATTGTAAACTTTATGACAAAGAAAATATAAAAGTAAAAAACAACAATTAAAATTATTAAATAACAAAATAGAATATAGAAAACAAATAAAAAAAAGTATTTTTTTTATGGCATGTCACACCAAAAAGTAGAAGATTTATGTTTAAACATTTAAGCAAAATTGAACGAAAATAACACAGCAAAATTTGTTTTATGAAATAATTTAATAAAGATTGCGATACTCGAAAGTTCTACCTTTTTAAAACACTTTTTTTTTTAATTTAATATTTCTAAACACAACACCGAAATGTATTAGCACGGAAAATTTTTTTATCGCAAAGAAAATAAAATATAAATTATAAAATTGTATTTTAATGTGGTTTTTATAATATCAAAGACATGTTTTGAAGGATAATAAAAGTTTTAAATGAAGTTCGAATTGTAGTTCTGCTGAATTGGTTTTGTTTGGCTGAATTATAATAAGTTGATTTTGGCTGTGTTCTTTGGTGGTGATTACGAAGGAGTATTATGTATTAAAGTTTAATCTTATTCTGATTTGATTTTGGAACTACTAGTTGGTCTACTATTTACTGCTGTATCCTGCACAAGTCTTCATCTGTGTTCTTAGCCATTCCAATTGGAAACTTTTTTATTGTTACTGGGGCTCCATATTCAGGCTGTTTTGTTTTTTATACATACGTTGTTCACAGAGACGGGATTGTTCGATTACTACGTCTTTAAGATGTCGCCGCATATTGATGTTTGCAAATGCCCTAATTGTAGCAAAAACGTTACAAAAACTCAAAAAAGCATAGGATGTGCATACTGTAATAACTACTTCCACCTTCCGTGTGCAGATTTTTCTACTGAGCTGTATAATATATGCCTAAACAATAAAATTTTAAAGTATATATGTGATTCTTGCGCACGTTTGCCTAAATACTGTAACGTTCAAGAGGAGTTAAGAAACGGATTTGCTGCTCTGACTGCTTCATTGGAAAAAGACTTAGAAAATAAGTACCTTGAAAGCAAACGATTGCTGGAAGAACAATTAGAAGTTGGATTAAAAGCTATGGAAGCTAAGTTTGAGGAGTTGGCGAATAAGTATGCTAGTGCTGATGTTAAGGGTGTCGATAACTCACAATCTGATTTTAAAAAACATTATGATACGATCATACATAAAGTAAAACGCTTAGAAAACCAAAATAATATATATCAAAGACGTTTAAATAGATCTGATGTGATCATAAAGGGTTTACCCAGAAATATTAAAGACTTGCGTAAGCCTATCATCAAAATTGCATCACTATGCAATGTCGAGATATCTAATCCTGATATTCAGCACTGCACATATTTTGAAGGTGGTAAATCAGTGCTAATTAAATTTAATTCAGTACAAACCCGTGATTTAATTATGATTAACAACAGGAACAATAAAAATAGTATAATATTAAAGGATGTAATTGGTGGTAGTGCCACTACAAACGTATTTCTTAATGACCACCTGACGCCTATTGGAAAGCAGTTGATTGCCATTTGTAGAAAATTAAAAGATAAAGGTAAAATAAAAAAATACACCTTTAAAAATTTTGACATTCCTAAAGCTGAGTCTGTGTTGTTGGATGGAACTGTTAAGTGTCTTACTTACGATGAGTGTGTTAGTTTCTTGGATGATGACCGTAGTTCCACCCCTTTGGATGTGGGCTCTGGTGCATGCTGTCTTTAATCCGTTATTTGTTCTTGCTTCAGGAAGTTAATTTATGAATTTTTAGAACTGTTTTTCTCTTCCTGCTTGTCAAGTTGTTGTTTTCATTTAAAAAATATTTTTTTTATAATTTAGAATTTATCTACGTTATATATATTTGATACCACATATTGCATAGTGCTAATATTTACTATTGCCTCGTATATTTATGTATTTTATATTTTAAGGTATTTCCTACTATTTTTATACTTTCTCTTCTTTCAAACCTACATGAATAATAATTTAGGACCAGTTGTCAGTGACAACACTTTTCTTAAATCTCAATTGCGTAATAGTGGCAATAAGTTGAATGTCGGACATATTAATCTTCAAAGCTTTGCTTTAGGAGGTACTTTGAATAAGCTTGATGAGTTGAACTGTGTACTTGGCAGTAACTTGTTTGATGTGATTGGTATAACAGAAACTTGGCTGAAAGATGAAATATCTTCAAATGCTGTTGGTCTTCCGGGTTATGTTATTTGTAGAAATGATCGTAAAGGAATTGTTGGTGGTGGTGTTGATGTATATGTCTCGAAAAGAATTAAGTTTAAAGTCGTTTGTAGAGAGGCTGAATACCGTCCTAATAGGAGAGGAGATAGATCCTGTGTAGCTTTTGAATCCTTATTTATTGAAATACAACTCTCAGGCAGAAAAATTCTTATAGGTGTAGTCTATCTCCCTCATGGTAACTTGGAAGCATTCGAGAATAGTATTACTGATCTTACGACTAGGTACAATGACATTATAATATGTGGCGATTTTAATAACAATATGTTTGACAATATGAAATCAGCTTCTGTCAGAGATATGTGTTCCAGACTTAATATTAGGTGTCACCATAACTCTTTGCCTACTCATCTGAGTGTTAGATATGGTTCTACATCATTAATTGATTACTTTTTATTGTCTCCCTCTATGAATACACTGGTATCTGGCCAACTTCAAATTCCTGGTACTTCGCGCCATTCTTTTATATACATCTCTCTTGATATTATTGTACCGACAGTTGAGGAGTTTTTTGAATATTATGATTATAATGCTGTTGACTTTCAACTCCTAAATCATATTCTTAATTCTTGTGATTTCAATAGGATATTTTGTACCGCTGATGTCAATGAGCAGGCCAGTTTGATGTTTTCTTATTTATGTGCAATGCACCGTGCAGTACCACTTAGACGACGTAAAGTCTCTAAGTTTTTTGATAATTCCTGGTTTAATACTCAAGAAATATCTAATATACTATCAATAAGAAATGCTTCTTATCGTTTATTTCTACGTGATAAAACAAATCAAAACTGGAGTAACTTTTGTCGCCTTAGAAATCATGCGAAAACTGTTATTAGAAATGCGAAGCGAAAAGCACATGCCGAGTTTTTAAATAACAATAACTCAAAGCAACTTTGGAACAAGCTTAGGTCACATGGTTTGAGCAAGAATAAGTCATGCGTTGAGGATGTTGATGTGAATGCTTTAAATGACTATTTTTCTTCAAACCAAGGTAATTCTGCATTTAATGCAATTATATTTGATTTTTCTAATGATGGAGGATTTTCTTTTCGTGCCGTTAATCTTAATGATATTAACATTGCTTTACAATCAATAAAGTCTAATGCTGTTGGTTGTGATGGACTTTCGCTTAATTTTTTAAAACTAGTATTTCCATATATAGGGATTTATATTTTACATCTTGTTAATAGTATTATTACTACATCTACCTTTCCTTTAGGTTGGAAAGTTGGTAAGGTGGTTCCCATAAAAAAAGTTGGCGAATCTAATGAGATTGATAACTTACGTCCGATTTCTGTTCTACCTGTTATTTCGAAAATGGTAGAAATTCTACTGAAGGATCAGCTCATGTCTCATATTGAAAATGTCTCTTTTTTTACTGATGCACAGTATGGGTTTAGATGTGGTAGAAATACAACTTCTCTTTTGTTGGGAATGACTGAAACTATAAGGCAATCTTTGAGTAAATGTCACCTAAATGTTCTTTTATCTTTGGATCTTACCAAAGCCTTTGATAAAATAGATTATGGAATTTTAATTTCGAAATTGCATCGAAATCTTGGTATTTCGTCATCTTCTTGTAATCTTTTATATTCATATCTTACTAATAGATATCAATACGTCACAATTGGAGATAAAGTATCAGGGCTTTTACCCGTCACGAGTGGTGTTCCACAAGGTTCCGTCCTCGGACCTATATTATTTAACATCTTTATTAACGATCTTTTCTCCAATTTTGAATTTATATCGTCTTGTATTCCATTTGCTTTTGCAGATGATTTATTTTTTCTTTTCTGTGGTGAAAAACAGTTCCTGGACGTCATGCAAAATACAATTGATTATAGTATCGAAACTATTTTTCGTTGGATGAGCGAAAATAAATTATTTATAAATACTGCTAAAACTAAAGCAATGCTCTTTGGGCCCCCAAAAACTAATTTGGCCATAAAGATTGATGGTACTGATATTCAGTTTGTTAACCAGATTAAATGTCTTGGCGTATGGTTGGATAATAGGCTTAATTTTGAAAGACATATTAATTCTGTAGCATCCAATGTTAATTTTGCACTTCGACAAATTAATAATGTAAATCTTATACTGCCCGTGCAGGTAAAAGTAAAGCTTGTTCACACTCTGATTATGCCCATATTTTTGTATGGAGTTGAAGTTTATAGTCCTACTTTGGGTTACAACATTAGCAAACTTACGAAATTATTTAATAGAGTTGTTCGTTTTCTGTATAATCTCAGAAGGCGCACTCATACGTCGAATTATGTATGTAGATTTTTAGGATGTTCATTCCTGAACTACTTGAAATTAAGACTATTACTATTTTTTTATAAAACATACAAGGATGGGAAAATATTGCATATAATTTCATTTTTTACCTTTAGCCGTTCTCAACGAAATCGTCAAATACAAATTCCAAGGCTAACTTCAATTTTGGAACGATCATTTCATACTAGAGTTGCAAGAATTTTTAATAATCTGCCTGACAGCCTTAAATCATTTGTTTCTTCACATCAAACTTATAAAAGTAAAATTCTATTATATCTTGAACATAATAACTTATAGTTGGAAATTGATATGTATATGAAATTCGTACATATATACATATATATACATATGTCTTATACTCTGTTACTATACAAACGCAATTGTTAATTTATTTGCTTTCCTACAATACAATATTGGTCCTAAACTATCTCTTTTACTTTAATATTTATGTGATATTTTGATAAATATTCTTTACATATGTATGTTACATTTATTATAATAGACTACATTAGTTTTTAAGATTTTTCACCGAATATATTATTATAAAGTTTTGTTATATGTAGTATTATATTATGTAGATAATTTGTTAACTAGTTATGGCCCTTTGGGCTCAGTTACTTAAAGTTGAATAATAAACTGAAACTGAAACTGAAAAAACTGAAAAAAAAAATGTAAAACGTAGTAGAATGTACATTTGCGTTTTTTTTCATCTCACACTACTTTTATGTAAATGAAGTACGTTTCTATTAAAAATGTATAGTTTCCTCCTCTTGTGTAAAGTGAACTTTTCTTTTATAAAATTTACAATTTATTAACATATTTTTCTGTTGTTGTTGTTGTTGTTGTTGTTATTTCTGATACTTTAAATGAGTGGGAGGATGAACAAAAAAAAAACCTTGAACTTTCCACATGTTTATTTTTATTTTAAATCTCCGGCAAAACAACAATGACAAAAAAGTTGTAACCAAAAACTTCCCCCAACTGGTAAAATAATAAATTCGATAATTTTGTTTTATTTCAACACAAGGTAATATTTTATCTTATTACGTATGTGTGTATGTGTAATCACTTTCATGTGTGTAGTGACTGTTTTATATCCCAGTTGGCCAAGTCTTTAAGACGTCTCTAAAGACGGATACAACGCATACAAGACTCCATACAAATCGTCGACAAAATTTTCATACAAATGGGGACGAGCTCACTCACCTAAGACGAGATGAGCGAAAATGTCGCTTACATTGTCGTGGACCTTTTCCCAATGGCACTTTCTTTAACAATTTTATCTACGACTATATAAAAGACAATATATACATCGTGTTATCGTAGACGATTATTATAACGGTTGTGTGAGTAAAAAGAAAGATGTTAAGAGAATTCTTTATATTCTATGAATTACATGCCCTACAATCGGCATATCTCGAGACCAATAAAATATATTCGAATAATTTTTTTTAGGCGCAGCTAATAGATTCATATAAAAGTCAAAAATGTCAATTTAAGATAATAAAAATATTTCACTATGTGCCTATTTTCTATAGTACAAAACGTTATTTTTCCTAAATGTTGACTTTTTTCAGAAAATCTGCGCGTATATCCACCAGTGATGCCATTAGGATACGAAAGATACTTTTTTCGTATCTTTTGATGACTTTACGTACCATGTATAATCCTGAAATTTTTCGTATCTTTTGAATCTGTACGCACAATGTACAGAAATAAAATATTAAGCTTTCCATCCCTGACAGAGTTTTTTAAAGTTATCATTGCGTTATGAATACTAAAAAAGCCTTTACTCGTATATTAATTTTTAGAAAAATTTATTTATTTTTTTGACTACATCCAAAGATAGTTATATATCGACCCCTTAGCGCCAAATGATCGTAAGCGACATTTTGTAAGAAACTAATTTTTTTAATGAAATCAAAATTTTGTGAGCCTACACTGAAAATAATCCATGCAATATTTTACGAAAAAAAAACTTTCGTAGTGACCATTTCGTAAAATATACGAAACTTTCGTATATATTACGAAAAAACATTTAGGCAATATTTTTTTTGAATTTACGAAAGTAACGTATACCTTTCGTAAACATTTTTTCTTGCTAAAAAATATATTTCAAATAAAAAAATAAGCTAAAATAATTTTTTATAAATTTACGTATTTTTCAGATGTAAGTAAATAAAATTAATTTTTAGCACTTACAAAATAAGTAGAAAGTAGCTCAGTGGGTAGAGTACATGACTTGAAATATGAAGATTGCGAGTTCGTGCCCTGGTTGAGCCATACTTTTATTGTTTGATTATTTTCGTACATTTCGTATATTTTACGAACGAATTTCATGGTGCGAAATTACGAAATATTTCGTAATACGTACGAGCGTTTTTGTGCATATGTTGCATAGAATTTTTTCAGTGTACCCATAGTTTAAAATCATTAAAATGTCAAATTTGTTGTTAACTTTTGAAATACAGGCTATAACATATGATCGTAAGCGACAGTTTATGAATATAAATCATGTTTAAATATAATAAGAAACCCTTCTCCTGAAAAATTTAATTTTTGTCGCTTACCATCATTTGGCGCTATAATTAATTTTAAAGTTTACTTACTTTATTTTTAAAAAGTACATACCTAATATTTATGACTTAAATATAAAAATTAATTTATATGATATCATTTTCCTTACAATGTTAATAAATATAACTACCCCTTTGCGCGAAATGATCGTAAGCGACATTTTGTAAAAAGCAAATTTTTTTATTGAAATCAAAATTTTATGATTTTTTTAGTTTAAAATCGTAAAAATATCAACATTTTTGATAACTTTTGAAATACAGGCTATAAAATTTTATCGTAAGCGACAGTTTATGAATATAAATCATGTATAAATACAATAAAAAACCCTCCTCCTGAAAAATGAAATTTTTGTCGCTAAGGGGTCGATATGTTAAACGTTAAAAACTGATTTTAAAATTTTTTTCAAAATGTATCTTTTTGGGAAAAAATTTATCTTTTTGGAAACTAAAATGTATCTTTCTCGAAATTTCTCTGGCAACACTGATATCCATATTTATGAACAGGTTCTTTTCAATTTTTGCCAAAATTCTTAAAACTAATGTGTTAAACAAAGTTCTTTTTTTACAAAATTGAAAATAATGGAGATACTTAAAAAGAAACTTAGGGGTTTTCAGCTCTACTGTTGGCTGATTAGTTAGCGCGTTTGACTAGTAGCTCAAGACTAGTTCCAGGCAAGCCAACAACATGATGCATTTTTCTCATGTGCATTGGTGTGCTATTGTGTTGTTGGCTGTTGGACTGTTACAGTGATGAAGGCATAGCACTGATCACTTTGACATTACCGGCAGAGATTAATACTAACATATCCTAATGCACTTTACAGCACCCTCCTTCGTTGGTAGTATAGCAAAACCGTCGGTGAAGTAAAAGAACTAATAAAATGGCTATACAGCTTAAAAAAACACTTAAAATTCGTCTACTTGACACCAGAGGGGGTTGCAACACTGCTCTACAAAAAACGCTCAATAGCAGGGTTGTAAATGAATTAAGCTTTCTATCTCTCTCCCACTTCACCACCTGTTCTCTCTACACTATCCCTTTCCCAAAGAAGGTGATACATTAATTAATTAACTGGTAGGCATTAATTGTGTTACTTCTCTTGAAAAAAAAAATAATTTTTAATTTGGATTTTTTAGCCCTTTTCCGACTTCAAGAATGCAGATGTAAAAAAAAAAAGTTTTTTTCCTTCAGTTTTACTTAAAACTTTGTCAAGCATCGAATACTGACTTAATATAAAATCCAACTGTAAACTAGAAAGTTACAGGCAAAATACTCAAAAAAAGTCAACACAAAAAAGAAGTTACTTTCTTTTAAAGTCAAATATGTATCTTCTAAGATAGGAGAGATACGTAAGCACATGTAAGCTCAAAGTGCTTTAATTTTTTTCAAATTGGATACTACTTAAAAAGTACCAGGTGGTCAACTTTAGTCCACTGTAAACCTGAAGGCCGCAGATACACGAGTTATAAAGTCTGACTCCTCCTCTAAAGATGATCGAAGCTTTAGAGAAATTCAATCAGCAGCTTAGAAATTTTAGATTTTTTTGCAAAAGTTCCCACTGTGAATTGTCGCTCAGATTGTCCCCAACAAAGTTTTATTAAAGACAGAACAAAGTTTTATTAAAGACAATACGTTTGATATTGTCGCTCAGATTGTCTCCAAAAAAAGTTTTATTAACGACAAAATGTGAGACCTTGTCGCTCTGATTGTCCTCAGAAAAAGTTGTATTACAGACAAAACGCGTGAGACATTGTCGCTTAGATCGTCCCCAATAAAGTTTTATTAAAGATGAAAATGTGGGACATTGTCGCTCAGATTGTCCTCAACAAAGTTTTTTTTTTTTAAACAGAACAAAGTTTTACTAAAGACAAAACATGGTACATTGTCGTTCAGATTGTCAATAACAAAGTTTTATTAAAGACAAAACGTGGGTCATTGTCGCTCAGATTGTCCTCAAGAAAATTTTGAGTGAAGAGAAAATGTACGACTTTGTCGCTCACATTGTCTCCAGTTGAAATCAAAATATGATACCTTGTCGCCCAGATTGTCCATAACCAAGTTTTATTAAAGACAAAAGGTAGGAGATTGTCGCCCATATTACCCCCAAGCAAAGTTTTATTACAGACAAAACATGGTACATTGTCGCTTAGATTGTCACCAACGAAGTTTCACTAAATACAAAATGTGGCACCTTGTCGCTTAGATTGTCCTCAACATAGTTTTATTAAAGACAAAATGTGGGACCTTGTCGCTCAGATTGTGGGACCTTGTCGCTCAGATTGTCCTCAACAAAGTTTTATTAAAGACAAAACTTAGCATATTGCTGCTCATATTGTCCCCAACGAAGTTTTATTGAGGACAAAACGTGAAACATTGTCACTCAGATTGAGTTCAACAAAGTTTTATTAAAGACAAAACGTGAAACCTTGTCGCTTAGATTGTCCTCAACATAGTTTTATTAAAGACAAAACGTAGGAGATTGTCGCTCAGATTGTCCTCAACAAAGTTTTATTAAAGACAAAATATGGCAAGTTGTTCTTCAGATTGTCCCGAACAAAGTTTAATTGAAGACAAAATGTAGGAGACTCTCGCTCAGATTGTCCTCAATTTATTTTTATTACAGACAAAACGCTATACATTGTCCCTCAGATTGTCCTCAACAAAGTTTTATTAAAAACAAAATGTGGAACCTTGCCCCCCAGATTGTCTCGAACAAAGTTTTGTTAAAGAGAAAATGTGGTAGCTTGTTGCTTAGATTGTCTATAGCAGAGTTTATGAAAGATAAAATGTGATAGATTGTCGCTTTGATTGTGCATAGCAGAGTTTTATTAAAGACAAAATGTTTGTAGCTTGTCTCTTAGTGTTCATAGCAAAATTTTATTAAAGACAAAATATAGGATATGACCAGCGTTGCCAATTTAGCATATTTAATGCTAGATCTAGCATTTTTTGAACCCATCTAGTATGAAAAAAATGCTTTTAGCAAATAGCATAGTTTTCAGCATTTTTCCAAAATTTATTTAGCATTTTTTAGAATTTTTTTGCGTTTGAGTTTTTATGTTTTACTTTAATTTGTAGCTTTTTATCGAATGTACAAATATCTAAATGTAATGTTCCACAGGAAAAGGGACCTTATCTTACCAAAATCTAAATTCATTTTTCATATTTTCTAAAATTACACATTATTGCTAACAAAAATGCAGAAAATAATCAGAAAATTCAAAAATATTGCTTAATTATAGCATTTTAAAGTTCTAGTATGAAAATCTCAAGCTTTGGAATATTGAGGTTCAAAGTTTATACATTTTTTTAAACTTTTCCTAAAATATGATTCACAGTTTTCCATATTTTTTGTAATTCCCATCTATCAATCTACTTTAAATCGATTGTAAAATACTCAGTAATATGTCTTAGGAGTCTTATTAACTTTAACCTTAAATTTACCTAAACGTCTGCTTTTAGTCTACCTGCAAAATTTTGCCCTTTTCCTATAGAACACCATATATAATAATGTTTCGTTTTCGATACAAAAGCGCGAAAGAACAACATTGTGTATATTTTCAAAAAATGCAACAGTGTTGTCTTGTATTAAATTTGGTAGAAATGGTACCACTTATTAAAATAATAATGAATTTGAAGATGACTGGATATTTTGATATATCAAGAATTTCGTTATTTCTTGTATTTTACATGAAAATTGTAAACATGAAAACCCTGGTCTTTGTACAAATTTTCACAGAACCTTACACCCCGTCTTCACGAGACATAATATTGTTCTAACATTTGTCAAACTTCATACATAAAAATTTGACTTTTGACTTTTGTCAACACAAATCAATGGCTTGTGAAGACGTTATGTTAAGAAATTGTTTAAAGAAAAATGCCTTATTTTGTACTAACCAAGTGGCGGACCACACTGGCGTTTTTAAAACGCCCGTTTCTGCTTTTTTAAACTAATTAGGGCCTGACCCTAAGCAACCAGCTTTTTAATTGAATTTAAAAACTTTTCGAGTTTAAAAATCAAAATTTGCAGTATTTTTGATCTAATTTTTTATGTTAAAAATGAAATAAATTTTCTTTTATTTTAAATGCAATTATAAAGTATAATAGAATACTAACTATGTAGGCACGGTGTAATCTCATACCATGCTAATTCCACTGTTCCGACAAATTAGCGGGATTTTTCTTTCCAATTTTGATGAAATATTTGTTAGCATTTTTTTTTCACCATATTTTTAGCATATTTTAGAATTTTTTTAATCCAATTCTAGCATTTTTTCCTCATCAGGTTTTGGCAACACTGGATAGGACATTGTCGCTCAGATTGTCTTGAACAAAGTTTGATTGAAGAGAAAACGTACGGCACTATCGCTCAGATTGTTTGATTGATTGATTTAATTTCGATTAGAAAACCTAATCGACAGAAGACATGTCGTATATTAATCAACGAAGACAATGTCGTGTACAATGATTTGGCCAACTGAGGTTTTATACTCGCACAAAAACATGTGTTTGTGTGCTTGAAAGCTTTGTTGTTGCCTATTTTTAGGGGGGAAATAGAGTTTACGTTAGAAAAGGAAATAAATTATTTATCATACAAAATATACTCCTATATTATCAGCAGTTCAGCATTTTTGTCGCTTGAATGTCATTTATTACAAATAAATAATACGGGCAAAGTTCTATAAAAATGAGAAACGGAAAAAAATGAACATACAAAGGTTGTTTAAAAACATTTCTTTATGTAACTTTTTGGAATCAACTTGATATAGGATTCATTGAAGATGATAGACTATTTATCACTTTTTTGAATTGACTCTCTCAAGATTTCACAAGATAAGGCGTTCGTTACATGAAAAATTAGACGGGCATGAATTAACACCCAAAATCGAACATCAAATAAGTCTACAATCTTCAATCAACACTTCATAAATCTGCTTTCCACAACAATACGCTTCTTTTATATAAACCCTTTTTGATCGAAATCGGGCATACCGTTCCCTAGTTGGGGTGAAATATTAGTGGAAACATTATTCATGCCCATTAAAAAATCTGTACTTGCTAGAAAAAAATTTAAAACGGATTTGAACTTAGCGCATTAAACTCAGTATATTGCACAGAAAGAAAAACGCCGTACTAAATTCAAGTATTTTCTACTTACTTTAAGTATTCTTAAATTGTGTACAAAAATTCTTATTTTATGTATTACTATTACACTTAAACACAGTCGTAGTGTGTTGGTATTTGTTTGCTTGTTGATAGCTTCAGTCCCAGCTATCATTTCTAAGATTGTTCCCAGCTAGCAATTTATGAAATTATTCATCATATTAGAGTCTTTATTGATTCCTCAGCTCGATTAAAAAAAATCTATTATGCGCTCATTTTCTGATCATAAAAGATACTATTGTCAGTAGAAAATGGTACCCTAGGTACGACTCCTCTTGAAGAGCCTTTTTTTTTAACGAACACACATACTGCTTAAGCCTTTTGCGGCTTTTCTGCAGAAACACCTATGGTCTTGGCAGGAATCGAACCTGCGACCTCCGGCTAATAGTCTAGCACGCTATCCACTACACTACCCCCATTAATTTTTTTTATTTTTTTTTATCATTTGATCATTTCTGAGTCAGTTGCGACTGATTTTCGAGAAAGTAAAATAAAAAATAAAAAAATTATTTTAACTGAGAATCGAACCAAGCTCGTTCGGATTTGTAACCTTACGTACCAACCACTCAGCTAAGGTACTGCCTACAATATCGACAGCACAAAGCTAACATAAACTTACTTTTATAACAATACTCAAAACAGTGACATTTCGAGCATATGCTTGATCAATTTATGATTGCGCACAAGTCTTTTTCTAAGCTTTTATGGGACTCCTTTTCGAGTCGTGTTTTGAGCGCGCAACTGCATAATCACTTTTTGGTCGTCTAAGTTAGTCTTAAAAGATTAAATTTCGAACATATGCATGATCTAAGCGGTAAAGAACTCTGATGAGATTAGCGGGAGCTATCGAAACGTCAGTTCAACCCTCCGCGCAGTCAAAATTTTCGTTGTCTACATGCTTCACATTTATCTCTAAATAAAAATATAATTTAATTGACAAATTAAATTAAAACCGAAATCACGCCAAAATAATTAAAATTTCTTTGGATATAAACCTATACAGTTCGACCAAACTCATAACTTAATTGTTAAACCCATTTTCAATTTAATCTTTCGATCAAAATATTTTTTATTTAAGAAAGAAATTCTAAAGCTGTTTCGAGACTACCAAGTCTCTCATCAGAGCCCTTTACCTACACTACCAGCAACAGTAGCAACAACACTGTAGCGAACGGTAAAGAACTCTGAGAAAGATTAGCGGCAGCTATCGAAACGGCAGTTCAACCCATCGCTCCGTCAAATATTTCTTTGTCTACATGCTTCACATTTATCTCTAAATAAAAATATAATTTAATTCAGAAATTAAATTAAAACCAAACTCAAGCCAAAATAATTAAAATTTCTTTGAATGATCAGAAATTTCATAAAAAAAACTTACTGGTTAGGTGTATGTTTATGTTAACTTTGTTATATCGTTGTTGTATACACTGCTTTAGTTGACTGGTTGGTGCGTGGGACTGCAAACGGAAAGGAGCTTGGTTCGACTCCCAGTAGATTTAAAATAGCAAACAGGGGCTCGTTTCTCAAAACTACAAGTTATACATCTACAAGTAAAACACACACAACAAACACAACAACACTTTTACAAATTTCATTATTGTTTTGTGTGTATTTTACTTGTAGATTTGTAACTTTTAGTTTTTGAGAAACGGGACCCAGTAAGTAAAAATATAAAATCAGTCATTAAAAGTAGCAAATATATATTCACCATGACGTAAGCGCATTTGGAATACATCCATCCATCATCCTGTTAATCCCACATTGGCTAACTTTATATCGCAATGAAGCCAATAATGAATTAAATATGATTCGAAAATGACTCAAAAATGATTATAAAAGGTTTGATTATTATAAGAAGACTCCCAACGGATCAAAGGTACGAGTCATAAATGAAGAGTCGCGGGTAGTCACGTTTTTTCTCCCGACAAAAGTATATTTTATGTTCAGAAAATTATTGATTAAAAATTAAAAAACTCAAAAAATACTGGCTGGGGTCGCATGCTGTGCTTATGTTGTTGTCTTGCTGTTGGTTATTCTGTTTGTTCGTTCAGTGCCGACTAATGGCCTACAAATGTCGTATTTCTTGCTTCTTGTTTATACTGGATTTTAGCTGGCGTTCTTCCTATACTGAGTTAGCTGAGTGGTCTAACCCACTAAACCTGAGATTCGATATAAAAGAAGGTTCGCTAAAACGAAGAATTGTCGAAACAGATTTGTTCGACAAATGCTCGTGAATCTAAAAAAATCGAATGTTCGGTAAATTGAGCTTTTGTCGATAATATCGCGATAGCAAGCGCAATTGCCAAATTTCATAAATGGTAATGTGTGTAATAATTGAATAGAAAAAAGTTTGCCACGATAGCCTAGTGGGTGTGTGCTAATCTGTTAGCCAGGAGGTACCGGGTTCGAATCTGATTGACTGCAGCGTCAGTAAAAATTTAAAATAAATAAATATTCGATTTACATTAAAATAGATAAATTAAAAAATAAAGATAACAATCTTGAAAAATTACTTTTTCCTGCATTTTTGTGATATCGATATTTCTTCGATATTGGTTCGCTATTGATTTATCAGCGAAACATCGAAATCGAAAGATTTTCTGCCACAAATTGAGCGAAGAGTGAGCTCTAGCAGCTCTTTCTCTTTCCGACTTCGATAGCCGTTCTCGAGTGTTTTGTCCGAGATATGTGTACGCAACATTCGAATGCGATATTATTTTCGAATGTTTTGGTTTGCTGGGAAGTTGTTGGTTTACAACAGTGGTGGCCATACATACACTATCTTATGCTTTGTGTGTGTGCTTCGCAGCTAAAGAGATAGGATGTGTGTCTCACACAGAGTGTACGTGATTTGATGATTTAAAAAAACCAGCCTATACTCGCGAGTATAGGAAATTGAGAGAATGGCCACCACTGGCTTACAAACATGATGAGCTAAGTTCAATACCAGGAATGAACAAAAATAAATTTTAAATTAAAACAAGTACGTAAAAATATTAAATTTATATAATTAGTAAAAATATAAATTCTCAAGTCTGTTCTGTTCCCAGGATTGAATAAGTAAAAGTTAGCCTGATTCGGGATTGATTCAAGTACGCGGCGGGATTGATTGTAAAGTACGCACTTAGGATTGTCAAGTACGCGGCAGATTGATTCAAGTATACAGCGGGCTTGAATCTACATGTAATACGACGTTTATCAGCTACTTGTCGGCTGTGCCCGAGCAATAAAAATAAACAACAACAAGAGCACAACAGTGATTTGTGGCTATCATCAAGCAAACAAACATCAATACATAACGAGTACGACTGTGTATATAAAGTTTATAAACATATTCGTACTTAAAATAAGAATTTTTTTTACATGAGTGAAGGCTAATCAGGCTAAAATTAAGTATTTTGCACTTGAATATTCCGACTTAATCAATCTTTCTATACTTGATTTTGGAAAAACGGGTATTACATTACTATTGACACCGCTTGGGATTAATTTATTTTCTTAAAGGCTTTTTTTCTGCAGACCAGTATTATATTTTGTGAACTATGTAAATTGATTTCTAATCCAAAGTGATTGTCATTATGCTAAAGTTTAGCCAGATAGAATTGTTCATGAGACAATATCCAAGTATAAACATTAATTAAAGAACAAAACAACATTGTTTTCGGAAGCCGCAACACAGTCTCATCAGTGTTGATGAGAATGGAATCTTTCGATTTCATTCTCAGTATCAATTTATATATTTTAACACACCCTCACATTGCAGCATTTGTGATACTAAAATGAGTTTTGTTTTTTTTTTAAACTTGCAAAGCTATTTTTCTTTTCGAAACTAATATATTTTACTAAAAATATTTTTCGCCTTCCTGAACATTTTATTGCAACTTAATACGTTTTTAATGCAAGTCATTTAAAAACTCAACTCTAAAATACGTGCACTATTTCTCTTTATTCTGTGGATCACTTTAAATTGCTAATAAATGTTCATTGTGTGTGTGTGTGTGTGTGTAATATTTTCTGTATTTTTCTCTACGTTAGTGTGTCGCTGTGTTTGTGCGGGAACTCTCTCTAGTGCCAAATAATTTAATGTCTTAATAGCTTTTTAAGCTGCAAACGAATGACTTTCAATATAAATGTGGCAAATGTTTGTTCGTGTTTGACTGCATTCCATTTAAGAAGTGCGCTTAAGAAGAAATATTACTGGAATATTTTTAAAATAGAAAATTAATTGTTTACTATATTTTAGTATTTTTAAATATTTCGGTTGGATAATTAAATTTACTAGGAATATTTATTCATTATGAATAAATTTGCGGAAGAACCAGTTAAGTGAAAAATAATAATTATGCAAAAGTAATTAACGTTAATTGCAGCTTATTTATAAATTAAGGCATAGAATTTTCGGTAAGTCGGTAAGAGAAAGCTTGACCAAGCTACATTTATTGCAAAATTTCTGTTACAAAATAATAATTATTTTTTTTTCTTAAGGGCTGTAAGTACACATAAGAAGAAAACAATACCAATGTAAAATCAACATGTCGTAATTTTGATTGGAAACCATATTAAATTGATGAGATATAATGTGTTGTTGTTTAAGTGCTTTGGTGTTTATTTGCTTTGTTCATAGCTACAATACACTTTTGTGCTCAGTTGTGTGACTTGTTGTTGTTTATTTTGATGTACGTGTTGTGTAAATGTGAATTGCCGACAAACTTCGCATTACCAGCGAAAATTTTCTGCTGCTGATTTAAAATTACTATTGCTTCATATTAATTTTAAACGAAAAATTATTAATCTAACCTTGAATTTTTTTGATTTAATATTTTTCACTGTTAAAATAACACTTTTATCAACGGTGCATTTAATTTTAAACCAACATGACCATAACTTTTCATTTTAAGCAAATTTATATTAAATCATCAATTAAATCATATTGAATTAAAATGAAATGCATGTTACTTATGATGGTATTCATATTAGTGTATACCCACTAAACCGGAGATTCGAAATAAAAGGCTGTTCGCTGAATCTAAAAAATCGAATGTTCGCTAAAACGAGCTCTTGTCGATAATTTCGCGATAATAAGCGCAATTGTCAAATTTCATAAAATGTCAATGTTCGCCGCATTGAACTATTTTCGATAATTTCTCGAATGTGTAATTTACACTCACGAGCGCAATAATTGAATAGAAAAAATTTGCCACAATAGCCTAGTGGGTGTGTGCTAATCTGTTAGCCTGGAGGTACCGTGCTCGAAGTTAAAATTTAAAACAAACAAATAAATATTCGATTTACATTAAAATAGATAAATTAAAAAATAAAGATAACAATCTTGAAAAATTACTTTTTCCTTCATTTTTGTGGTATCGATATTTCTTGGATATTAGCTCGCTATTGATTTGTCAAAGAAACATCAAAATCGAAAGATTTGCTGCCTCAAACTGAGCGACGAGTGAGCTCTAGCAGCTGTTTCTCTTTCCGACTTCGATAGCCGTTCTCGAGTGTTTTGTCCGAGATATGTGTACGCAACATTCGAATGCGATATTATTTTCGAGTATTTTGGTAAAGCTTGAAACTGTTATTGCTGCAGAGTTTATGTGTATGTGTGTTGTATGAAAATAGCAATTATTGGCAATTGAGTTCCCTCACTTATTTGCGAATAAAATCAAAAGTTCGGCCAAGTATTATACCATTTTGGAACTCGTGCTAAACGCGCCAACTTTTGTTGCCGCTTGCCAAAAGTACCTAGTACACTTTTTTTTCAACACGGCCGGTGAAAGTTGAGAGTAGAAATAATTTTAAGGACATCATCTGGAAAAACGTAAAATTTTCTTTAAAAATCAGGTCACTGTAGTACGAATTTTTAAATGTCATTTACAGAAGGATATCTCACAATAATATAGGAAAAAAATAAGAAAAGTGAAGATTTGTGTTCAGACCAATAGAGAGATTATAAAAATTTGATTTTTTCTTAAAATGGCAACAACACCTTTTAAAATAAGTGACTAAGATTTTTTCTAAATTTTTTCGAAGCAGTCACTACTTGCCCTATCATCTGCTTTCGGCTTGACGTTGATTAATGGGACACCCTGTATGTGAAGAAAATGGGGAATCCAATATTTTTTATGTAGCGCGTATGAGTAATATGATGGTACCATCACATTACGTAACATTATGCCGTAAAAACTTGGATATTGGATTTTAATATATCCTTAAAAATGTTTAAACATAAAAGGATCGCTGAATTTTTTAATAAATAGTAAAGAAATAAAAATAAAAAAATACACAAAACTTCACTAAACAAAATGAAGGTTATTAAAGTTTTCAGGCAGGTATATAAAATACTTCTGAAAACTTGACTATTCTTAGAAAATGTGATCTCCTGTCCGCATTTTTGGGCGGGCAGGTAACTATTAAAAGACAAATTATTTACATTAAAAATATCTAATATATTTTGATGGGCGTTTTTTTTTCTTAAGCGATTAATTTATAATTTCGTAGAAAAAATCAAAAATTTCGTCCAATGCTGGTTGTAGCGTGCATGCTTTAATCGACTTAAAATTTCCACTGCAGTCATTTTTGAAGTCTATTTTTGTTTTTGAAATATTGAAAATTAAATATTTTAGTTTAAAAAATTGTTTTAGAACATTTTTAGAAAGCTCTATTTTTTATCAAAATTTAACCATTTTTCACACTTATTTCAAAGTCTTGATTTTGATTCCTTTTCACAACTACATGAATTGAAATAATTAAAAACTTTTTTCTGCATGTTATCAAGGATTGTATTAAAAATCATTAAATATTTTTTTTTAATTTTGGTTATGCTATTATCGGAGATGTATTATCGGAAATAGAGAACAAAGTCGAGGCAAATTCAAAGAAAAATATCTTTGAAAATATTAAGGATATTTTAATGAAATAAACTGTACTTTGTTTTTCTTTCTGTTTATAGACTTTAGACCAAGTTTAAATTTAATAAAATCGTATAATATGTATTTGTAAAAGTTATGAGGCCGACAAGGTTTTTCATACCCGAGGTAGTCAACTTTAACATTCTGTAGCTCAACGTGTGCTTCAATAGGCTGATCCAAGTTTCAACGGCCTTAAAGCTCTTCTCTTCTATGATTTTTACATACATCGTTTTCAGATACAGATTTATTACCATTTTTTTGCAATTGGAACCACTGCGTGCCGATAAACGTAATAAGTTTTTTAGTGTCCTCCGGCAAAATCAGTTATTAGAATCTTGTCAATTAAGGAAAAAATGATTTTTTTTGTACAGTGTTGTATAAGCTAGCCAAAAATCTTGCTGTGTTTTTTTTTTGTTTTTATATATTTAAGTCAAACTCTTAATTTTTTTCAAGACTTACGGAAAACTATACATTATCATTGTAAATAAGTTATAACTTAAGTGCGGTTGCCATAATCCACAAAGTCGACTCGTCTAGGGCGTGCTTTTCATAAAAACTTTTCAAATATGTCGTTTCTTCAGATTTTGGAAACCGCACTTTAATTGAAAAACAGCTAAACTACAAAAGTTTCAATCAGCAGGAAATATCTTAAATATAAAAATAAATAAAATTTATATTATAAAAATGTACGTGCTTTTCAACTACAGATAAGTTAATGTGAAAGCAGTTAAACTAAAAATTGCCAAAATTCTTAAATATATTGTAAAATGGTTATTTTTCCGTTAAATCAAGCCAAACTCAAACTACTTACAAGCGGGATTGTAATAAAATTTATTGGTTTTTCTAGTGCTTAAAAATGTATTTGAAAAAAAAATGGAAAATATTTTTTTTAAATAAAAACAAATAAATTGTTCAACAATTAACACACAAAAAAAACGGTAATGTAATATAAACGGAAGCGGAAACATATTTTTATGTTATTTTATTTTGTGCTTTTGTTTCTATGTTTGGTTTCCTTTTTTTTAGGGGTTAAATGAGGTACTTACTTCAATACCTTCCTATTTAATATTGTTATTATTGTTATAGTTGTTATTGTAGTAGTGGTATTAGTAGTTGTTGTTGTTGTTGTTGTCATTGTTATTGTAGCAAATAAATGTTATATGAACAGTGTTATTGTTATTGTTTGAGTGATTGTATGGGTGTTTTTTTTTATAGTTTTATGATTGTAGTAGTTTGGTGGTTTAAATGGTGTAAAAAATGTTTTATTTATAAAGTAAATTTTTTAATAAAATTATTCATTTAAATTAATTGATATATTAATTTAATTTTATCAAATGTTTTATAATAATTATTTTATTCAAAAGTTATTACGGATTTTATGAAAATTTTTATATATGTTTTTAGTTAAATTTTTCCATTTTAAACCAAAAATTTTTTAAATAAAAATATTTTAATATGTTAAATTATCCATTAAATCAAAATTGCATTATAATTTATTAAAATTAAAAGAAATTTTGTTTTTTTAAATTAAAAAAGTATATTCATTTAAAGAATTTAAAAATTTTGTTAACGTGCATTAATGTTTTAGTCGTGTATCATACATTTGATGCATATTTAATTTCATATAAGTAAAGTTTTTCCCAAAAAATAAAATTTAATGTAAAAATTTTGCCAGCATTTCAAATTATTTGGTTAGTGATTTAGTATGAAATATTTATTAAACATACAAGACAGGTGGTGTTGGTTAGTTTTCAGTTGGTTAGTTGGTGTTTAAATGAAACGAAAATATTGTTAAGAAAATAGTGTTAGGAAAAAGAGGGGAAAAGAAGAAAAAAGTGAAAAATTATAATAAATAAATAATATATTTTTGTACTTGTAATTATTTGCTTGAAACATTTTATGATAAATTTGCATAAATATTAAATATTAGGTGGATTTTTAGTGCAAAATGCATATGTTGCTGTAAAAAGGAACAATAATAAGCAGGTTCTGAATGGAATAAATACTTAAGGTAACAAAAGAAACAATAAACGGAACAACGCATTTTTAATAAGTACGCAATTTAAGCACATATCTTGATGTAAAGTTTGAAATCATAATCAAATACAAAATATAATTTCCACCCCCCTTAACTTCTCATAATTTTGCTTATTATAACTTTACGCTTCTTTTATATAAATGCTATTTGGCCAAAATATTTCGCAATGTTTTGCGATAGATTTCTCAATAAATTTTAATCCTTTTGTCTCGAAGTGTTACATGTTAATATTTTTTTTTTGTACAAATGATCCATTCCAGCACAGAATAAAATTCAATGTTATACTATAGGTAGAAAAACACTTTTTATCACGTTTTTAATACAGAAGAAAGTTAATTTGAAGAGCAAGTAAAATTTTTCTTTAGCATCATCCTAAAATTTGAGTAATAAATTAATGTATGTTCTGGAGCTGCTGCACAGTGGCTCCAATTTGAAAAAAAAGTTAATATATCTGTATCTTTGAAACTTGAAATCCAATTATGAAACGGTGTATGTTTAAATCATAAAGGAGCACCTAAGCTTTAAGAATGTTGGAGATTGAACCATCCTGTTGAAACACACGGTCAGCTATATGGTGTCTAAGTTGACTACCTCGGGCTTGAAAAGCCTAGTTTTACAAATATTATCCGATTTTATTGAATTCAAACTAGTTGTAAAGCCTGTAAATAGTCTAAGATAATACAGTTGGAATTCCGAAACAATTGCCATTTGTGAAAACCTTGATGTGTACATAGTTATTTGGCAAAATGTTAAATGGGCCTTGGATCAAGTGTTTATTTTTTGGGTTTCTTGCTACTTTCCTAAGATTCTGAGATTCTCAATAGAAAATCCTTTCTTTTTTTCTTGCATGATATTTTATTTCGATAGAACTATCGGTTTAGAAATTCCTGATTTAAATTGCAAATATTTTGATTCTGCCCCACTGTGCAGTGAAATTTTTTTTAAATTTAGATGAAAAATTGTTGAGATTTTTGGAAATAGCTTAAACAACTGCAGAAAAACACGTTTTACGCGAATGTCTCGAAAACGCTTCTTGAGAAAAATAAATGAAAATATTACAAAATATTTCTTTTGTGAAGTTATGGCAAAAAGTTTAAGATTTGAATAATAAAAATTTTATATTTTTTAGCTATAATAGCAATTAGAATAGTATCAACGGAAACGGAAAAAGTGGTCTGCCTGGCCTGGAATCAGTTTAGCAAAACAACATTACACAACAAGTATCATTAATTCCCATGGCTTGTTAAGAAATATCCGGTTTAAAAAAACCGCAAGAAAAAATATAGAACAAAATTAAAATAAGGAAATTAGAAATAAGACAATATGAGACATAAATAAGAGAAATAAATAAATGAAAACTTGTGCTAGAAATCTAGAGAAAAAGTTATTAATAACCTCTAACTAAACCCCCCCCCCCCTTGATTAAATTAAATATTAAAGTCCTCTTTTAAAATAACATTAAATTAACTTAAATTGACTTTAATATTTTCAAACTTCCTTCCTGCAACTGGTTTTTAATTCACTTAACCATTTCTATGGCTTAATAGCAGTTCGTTTAATTTAAATGCTAAAATATTAAATTTAGTACCGGAAAAAACATGACTATTAGTTAAGTTTTTATTTTTGCATTTAACAAAAGCTCAACACATCCTGGCAAAGACAAAAACTATTTGAAAAAAGAAAAACAAGAGCATTAATTTTATAAGTCATAAACAAAGCGAGGACACATGTTAGTTATTACCTTTTCTTTCGCAACCGCACAAGTTTGCACTAACACACACTGGTACATGCATTGCCAGATGCACGTGTACACGTGTGCACACATAAACATGAAAAATTTTTAATACCAAAAGTTATCTGTATTAAAGAAAATTATATATAACCAAACATAAAAGCCACGAACGAAACCACTCAATGCAAATTACAAAAAAAAAATAAACGGAGCGTCAGTGGAAGAAGTGAAATTTTATGAATTTGCAGCTAAAATTATAAATAAAGAAAACTTTCAGAGAATTTAAATGGCGAAATTGAAAAATTAAAAGAATTCAGAAGTAAGAGTACAGAGATGTTCATAAAGCTCACTGCAGTGTAAAGACGGTAAAAATAACTTTTTTGCTTTTATTAGTTTGCAAGACCACCTTGTCGTATGATTAATGAGAAATATAAAAAATTGTATAACACGTAGACGCCATCAATAGGTAAATGTTTATATAAGTTTGATAAGAGAATTTCTTATTTATGATGCTCTGAGCTACCTGCTGCCACCCGGTATTAACCCTTTAATGTCAAATGTTGCTTATAGGCAACATTGTATATATTCAGCCATAGTTCCTATATTTTTTGTTCTCTTTGTTCAGATGTGTGCAAAAAAAGTGGAGAAAGTTGTTCTACAAAAATTCATATAAAAACTGAACAAGGACGAATTTTTTTATAAAAAGGGAATTTTATTATAAATAACAGGTAAGGAACTGAAATAAATTTTGAAAAACTTAAAAAAAAGTTTTTAGTTTGTGTCAGGAATTTCATGAACGCAATGTTGCTTATAGGCAACATTTGTCCATAGTAGCAAATATTTTTGTTTTGTTTTTTTAGAAATGCGTCCAAAAGGCCTCACTCAATCAGAAATAAAACAAATAATCGATTTCGATTGGAATAATTCTGATGATGAAGAAGGTGATGAAGAAGAACAAGAAGAGTTATATGATTCCAATTTGGAAAGAGTCATTGAAGAAACAATTGATCAGGTAAGTGTTATTACATTTTAGTTCTATTGAATCTATTGGTAATCTATTGGGGTACAGGTAAGAAAAAGAGGAGAAGACGTTGAAATAAATTTGATTACCAGAATTGTTGAAGAAAATGTACATGCTGATGAAGAAGTTGAAAACGAAGGTGTTACAGAAAACGTCGTTACGGAAAATTTTGGAAAAATCAATCTGGAGAGTTTGAGATGGAGGAACACGAGCCTGCCCGTTTGCGAAACTACTTGGAAAGAAGAAACAATTTGTCGAGAAGTCCAAGATCCAATAAAATATTTCAGTGAGTTCTTCGATGATGAAATAATAAACAAGATTTGCAACGAAACAAATCTATAAATTAGTTTTTATAGAATTGTTTCTATTCAGGCTTCTAAGGTCATTAAATTTGATTTAAATGCAAATAAAAGACAATTTTATTTCATTTATTCATATCCGACGTTTCGTTGGGATTTTCCAACATCTTCAGGGATAATAGTTTTTATTGAAATCTGGTAACATTCATAAATAAATAAAAAAGAACAATTTTAATGTAATGACAATAGCGATAATACAACAATTAATATTTTACTCTCTCTATGTAGGAGAAGGAACGTGTCCATCTTTTGAATTAGGGATCTCATCATATATTGTGCTGCACTTAGCTGCTAATGTTCCACAAAACAAGAACTATAAATTATTTTTCGATAATTGGTTCGCTTCCATAAGCTTGATTATTGCGCTAAAAGAAAAAGGCATTTTAGCAGCAGCAACAATTCGAAGCAATCGAATGAAAAACTGTTGCCTTATGAATGAAAAGGAGCTCATGAAAAAAGGTCGCGGATCGTATGATTTTAAATTTGAGGCAGCCCATAATTTAGTTGCCTGCCGCTGGTACTTTGTTGTCGTACCAGCGTTCAACTAGTCTCAAATTATATAGCTGAAAATCCAGTTTCTGAATGCCGACGCTGGTGTCGTAAACAAAAGAAGTATATGAATATACCTAGACCTGCTATTGTTGAGTGTTATAATAAGCATATGGGAGGCGTAGACGTGGCCGACATGTTGTTAGAGTTGTATAAAATCAACCACCGTTCTAAGAAATGGTAAGATACACATATTTTGTAACCCACAAAAAAATTGTTTTGTTTCTTATCACACATGAAATGTTTGAAAAAGTAATAAAAATAACATAAAATATCAATATGAGTTTGTGTTTTAAAATGTTCCACCATGGCGCAGTGTTGCTTATAAGCAACATCTCATAACGGTAAAACCAGAAGTGATAGAGGCTTGAAATTGATACCAATTCATATTCAAGGCTCAACCAATAACGTAATATATTAAAAATATTTTTAAGCATGCCCACTTTAATTATGACATCAAAGGGTTAAAATAGGCTAATAAACGATACAAATAATGAAATATTTTATTGCCAACATACCCTAAAATTAACTGAGCAATGCAAATATATTGAATATAAATTAAAAGCCAAGGAATTTTAATTAGCCCCAAAATAAATTCGATCAACCAAAAGAACAACATTTGTTAAATTTCAATGCGTTCAATATGATTAATAATTACTACGCTCACGTTGTAAAAATATCTGCAATGAATTGATTTAAAGATTGATGTTTTGACAATTAAAGCTACAACACCACACCGCACAGTGGTTGCAATTAGAAAAAAATGTAATAAATCTGTATCTTTGAAACTTGCAAACCGATTACTAAACGATGTATACAAAAATCATAGAGGAGAATTTAAGCTTTGAGAATAATGAAATTTTAAACACCCTACTGAAACACACATAGAGCTACAGAGTGTCAAATATGACTACTCCGGGCATAAAAAAATCTTGTCTACCTCATAACTTTTACAAATGCTATCCGATTTTAATGAATTTATACTTGGTGTAAAGTTATTGTATAGATAAAGAAAATACACTTTATCTCATTAAGATACCCTTAATATTTGGCTTAGAATTTTAAAATTTTAGGTTTTGGTCTAGACCTATTTCTCTATTTCCTCAACATCTTCTATAACAGTATGGCCAAAATTTTCAAAAAAATATTTTAGGATTTTTAACGCAATCCTTGATATCACGGAGAAATTTTTTTTTAGTTATCTTAATTCATGTAGTCGTGAAAAGGAATCAAATTCAAGACCTTGAAATGAGAGTGAAAATGGCTGAATTTTGGCAAAAATAGAGCTTAATTGTTCGAAATTTTTTCTCAAAAAATTTTAAGAACTATGCGCTACATCCAACATTGGTACAAAATGGTGAATTTTCTGCGAAACTCTAAATTTATCTCTTAAGAAAAAAAACGCGCCTCTAGTTTTTCAAATTTCTGTAAAAATTATTTCTATTAGATATATTAAATATAAATAATGTGGCTTGCAATTTGGACCACCTTGTTCAAACACACAGGGTGTCAAACTTGACTCTCTCTGGCATTAAAACTCTTGTCTGCCCCATAACTTTTACCAATATTATCCGATTTTAATGAATCTAAACTTGGTGTAAATTCATTAAAATCTTAATATTTATTAAGATGCCCTTAATATTTTCAAAGATATTTGGCTTTGAATTTTAAAATTTTGATTCATGGCCTCGACTTTGTTCCCTATTTCGCCAATATGTCCGGTAATAGCATGCCAAAATTTTCGAAAAAATATTTTATGATTTTTTCAACAAAATCCTTAATAAAATGCTTTTAAAATGTTTTAAAAATTTTTAGTTTTAAAATATTTTTGGGAAAAACGTCGAACAATTAAGAGCCATTTTTGTCAAAATTTAGAAAATTTTTCAATCTAATTTTAAAGTCTTGATTTTGATTCCTTTTAACGACTGCATGAATTGAGATAACCAAAAAAAATTGTTTTTGTGTTATCAAGGATTGTGTTAGATATAAAAATAAAAAAAAATTACGTACAAATGTTTTTTGAAAACTTTGGATATGCTATTACTGGAGATATTGTAGAAATAGAGAACAAAATCGAGGCTAAAAATCAACATTTTAAAATTCAAAGCCAAATATAATTGAAAATATTAGGAATATCTTAATAAAATAAACTGGATTTTCTTTATCTTCCTAAAACCTTTACAGCAAATTTAAATTTATTAAAATCGGATAATCAGCCATGTCACTGACTCCGTTCGGACTGGTTTTGATTCCGTAGTTGTCATTCCGAAAAAATACATTTTTGCTGCTTTAGATTCCGTTTATTTTGTATTTCGTTTTTACAATGATAAAGCTTTTATACCTTGAGGCGTTTGTTTACTCTTATTTTTAGATGCAAAGCTCACATTAAGCTTTTTATTAACATGGAAAGCTCATGACCAAATATTTATTTGACGCTCCTAAAAGTATGCACGTTTTTTAATATATATTGCACATGAAGTCTGTAGAAAAGTGTTTTTCAACTCCACTTTGAAATTTAAAAGTGGTTTGATTACGAAGAAAATTTTCGTTTTTCGTTTTCTGAAGAAGCAACTTACGGAATTAAAACCATTTCCGATCGGAATGGTATTCTGTGACATGGCTGAATATTTGTAAAAGTTATGAGGCCGACAAGAGGTCTTATGTCGGAGGTAGTCAACGTTGACACCCTGTAGTGCAACGTGTGTTGCAACAGGGTGGTTCAAATTTCAATTTTCTCAAAGCTCAGGTTCTTCTCTATGATTTTGATATTTATCGTTTTTTAATCGGATCGCATGTTTCAAAGATACACATTTATTAACCTTTCTGTCCAATTGGAGCCACTGTGCTGCGCTTAGTGCAAAAACGTGCAATACGTCGAGAAAAACTCTTCAGTCCTCGACCGTCTAATTACCACAAACGACTACTGCGACCCGACAAGATATATGCTTCGGCTCTTGATCTGCTAAATACGGTAGTTGGTTAAAAACCGTACAATACGTCGAGATAAATACTTCAGCTCGCGATCATCTAATTACCACAACAAAAAGTACCACCCTACAAAATAAATTCTTCGGCTCTTGATCGGCTAACTACGATAAGCAAATACTACAACCCGATCAAGTAAATAGTGGGGCTCTTGATCGGCTAATTGCGACTATTGACTTCTGGTCACAAGTGGTGAGGAAATAATCTTGACCTCTCTCTTGCTACACGCTGTTGTCCTACGTATGGCAACTTCGGTTTCTCCAACTTCTTTTTCCCCGTTTGTGGTCAATTCTTGTCTACTCATTCTAATTTTTACATTAACTAACTGAGAATTGTTACTTGTTGATGTATACAAATGGATACCCTTCGTACAGTGGTGTGGTAGTGTTAGTTTTTGTAATTTTTGTAAGAGGCGAATAATTTGTTCACGTGAAATATTTCCGATCAACAACAAATGGTGAACAAAACGGGCGAAATAGTACAGTAACAATTTTAGTGAAGAGGAACACATTTCACGCGCACTTTTATTGCCGATAAGGGTGAATGTTAAATCAGTATCGAGAAAATTCGTAATATTAAAAACTTAATTGATGTAAGAAGCAATTGATTAATTGAATACAATTTAGTTTATTTCATTAAAACGAAACATATATATTTACATATGTGTGTAAAAAAATTTCTGTTTTTTACTTCCATTTCTAGTTGGAAACATACATCCGTATATGAAATTCTTTTTAAATTCTAGTAAAATTTATCATTTTGGATTTGTTAACACGTCCCTGACAACCGTAATTGTGTAAATGCAAAAGTTGTCAATTATGTTTATGCCGACATGCACAAACCTAAAGTCTTCATAAAAAACAGAAAAAATCTTACAATGTTTTCACTTTTAATTACGTATGTTTTTACATTAAATAAATACTCATATACAACAATTACTCGTGCACTTAACAAACTCATACACACTTACACATACGAGTACACACCCAGATAGCATTGTTAACAACCGTTTGGAAAATCTGTGCTCTTTGTGGGAATTCGCTCAAACCCTGCAAACATTTGCTATCGAAACTGTCACTTAAACGTAACAGCAAGAAGTGCAAAACTATCATTATGATAATCCTTTCTTTTCATAGAAATGTCACTGCTCGGGAAGAAACGAGCAACTACGGTTATATCTACCAGACGAAACTATTTAGTGGAAGTATTCATTACATTTTGTTGTTGTTACTCAACATAAATAAGTCTCCTGGGCCGGATGGTATTCCAGCACTGGTCTTGAAGCAGTGCTGTTCGACGCTAGCACGTCCGTTGGCAACCCTCTTTAGCACTCTGTATCATGCTGGTGAGTTCCCCTTGTGTTGGAAGGTTGCCAATGTAACGCCAATCCCCAAAAAGGGAGAGGCTAGTAACCCTGAAAATTACCACCCAATCGCAATATGTTCTGCACTTTCCAAAGTGATGGAAAGTATGGTAAATTTCCATCTTGTGAGGTAGTTGGAGTCCAACAGCTTACTCAGCGACCGTCAGTATGGCTTCCGTAGAAGACGCTCTACGGGTGACTTACTGGAATTCCTTTCGGAAAAATGGTGTCACTCCATACACCATTTTGGCGAGAGTAAGGTGGTGGCTTTAGATATCTCTAAGGCATTTGATAGAGTGTGGCATGGTGCACTTTTATCAAAACTTATTGCTTTTGGTGTTGGTGATGACTTCTCTCGATTTATAAGGAGCTTTCTCCGAGATCGCACTATACGGGTTGTTATAGATGGGATCTCATCAAACGAGTTCAAGATTAATTCAGGGGTACCATAAGGCTCCGTTCTTTCTCCTACCCTATTTCTTATTTTTCTTAATGACCTTCACAGAAAAAAATAAGTTTCGTTTTTGATAACAAAAATCCCGGTATTCAATAATTTTTTTTTCAAATTTCCTGTGATAAAGAATTCCGCTATATTGATAGCAAAATTATTTCAAAAGAAAAAAATATAAATTAAAAATAATGTTGACATGCCTGCGATACGAACTCGGGCTTCCCGGTCGTAAAGCTTGCTCTCTACAGCCGAGCCATGTCCCAGTTATATTTCTATGAGATAAAACTTGTTTTAAGTACTTTTGTATGAAAAGAAGAGATATAACCGGCATGGGGTAGAAATAAAAACAACGAAATATTGTATTAAGTTAATGACAAATGTTATTGAAATTCATATATTTTTCAATAACATGGTCTTATTGGATATAATTCTTGTCTATTTTTTCTGTGTTCTCTGTCAAACTTCCAATCCTATCTACTCTTTTGCAGACGACAGCAGCATCTGCCATTCATATTCATTCAGCAATAGACCAAGTCTGTTGGAGATTAGGGCCATATGGCAAAACATGAATGATACGATTAATCACGATCTCACAACAATCTCTGAATGGGATAGTGCGAATAGGGTCGATTTCAACGGTCGTAAGACCCAATGCTGTATGCTTACTCACAGACGTACGACCGAACCTGCTGCTCAATCTGTAATTATGGGTGGCATAGGTATTAGGGAATCAGAAGCTCTTGATGTTCCTGGCATGAAAATCCAGTGTGACGTTCGATGGACTGATCACATTTTTCAAGTCTCAAAAGAAGCATTCAAGTGCCTTGGTTTCTTAAGACGGTGTAAGATATACTTCACTCCATCTGATCTCCTTATTATTTATACCACTTATATCCGACCGAAAATGGAATACAACTCTCATGTATGGGCCGGTTCTTCAAAGTTTATTTTGAAGTTACTCGACCGCGTGCAGGAGAGGGGGAAGAAGCTCATTGGTGACAGTAGGGTAGCCAACTCTATTGACTCGCTTGAGCATCGACGCAATGTGGGGTGCGTTTCGCTCTTTTATCGTTACTACAATGGAATGTGCTCTGATGAAATCAGGGAACTGGTTCCCGAAAACCGCTCTTTTTTGCGTACAACACGTTCTTCATTACGGCCACATCCATTTGTGGTCGATATGCCAGTGAATCGCACTACGAATTATAGAGAGAACTCGTTCTTTGGCCGAACTGTTCGTATGTGCCATAAACTCCCTGCAGAGGTCTTTCCTGTCAGTTTCAATGTTGGAAGTTTCAAATCAAACGTCAACAAACACTACTCCCTTTATCCTTCTTCCCACAACCAATTTTCCTAGTTCCAGCACAATGCATTGCATCAGTAGGGGTCATCCCCTGAGTCCTGGTCCGAGAAAAAAAACAAAAAAAAAACAAATTAGTGCGTCGCTTTTGTAACATTTTGCATAATCTAGTAATTAGCTCTTTAGTGACTTCTGCGAGGTTGTCGCTGATGTTGAAATTTGTAGAAGGAAGTTTAAAATTCGATACTAATATATTTGTTTTTGTAAAATGTCTCAAATAACATTTAGATGTGTTTAAGCAGCCACTTTTTAGAAAATCTCTGCACACAAAGTAACTAGTATGTAGTTAGAACTATACTAGTTGTTGTTTACTTCAAACTAGTTGCATATCTCTTCTTTTTTCATATATCGACCTATCGATTTTAACATTAGGTTGTCGTCATAGGAGCCCAACTAGCTCATTTGTATATAGTTATATCCCAGTTGGAATCCTAATTGTTGTAAACTAGTGTTCTTACTAGTTTTTTTTTATTTAGATTTTGTAACTCTTAAAAAAACTTTGGCTCAACCAGGGTACGAACACACATTCCTCATATTTCAAGCCAAGTACTCTACCCACTGAGCTACTTTAATAGTATCGTTACTAGTCTTGCTGCAGCTAGGAATATGACTGTCCTTCTTTGACCAGTAACATTAAACCTAGTAATAAGACTGTCACAAAGCGCATCTATTTTTAACTTTAGCTGCTGGGATGTATCAGAAATTGCACTTCCAAATGTTGGCAGGGAACTAACTCATTTGGTTGAGTATGTTTATGTGTGTGTTTGATTGTGGGTTTGTTTTTGTTTACGAATTGTATTGTTTAGTTGTTGTTGTTATTAGACATGCACGACCTTGCTTGAGCTATTGTTAATTTCAAAGGGAAAAAACAAACAACAACAAAACTATTCTAAATCACACATACATAATCCTTGAACTCTTTATTTATTTACAAAAATTTTATGTAATTTTTATATAAATAAAAGTTAAAAAATACATATAAATAAATTTGTTAGAAGTGGAATCACAACAACAAGAATCTTCATAATATACTCTTGAGTGATAGAAAGCTGTAAACAATTGCCTTTGATGTTGATGATGATGAATGCCGATTGTTGCTATTGACAATGACGATAAAGACAATACAGCGGCAATGATAATAATATTAGATGCTTTATTTTCGTTTTAGTTCGTTAGTTTGACAAGTGTTTTGTGTTGCGAGCTTTGTTTTTTTTTTATGAAAGAAGAATTTTAACAATAAAACTTACAATCGTGTCTGCCAGACTATTTTACAAGTAGTTTTTTCTCTTCTTAATATTTTTTTAAGCGAAATAACAAAAAAATTCTTGACATTTAGACAACTTTTTATTGTGTCTTGAATTTATTAAAGTTCATAAACAGCTTACCCAGCAAACGCTTGGTAATGTGTTACAATTATTATACAGCATACTTTTCAACGCCAATTGCACATATGTAGTATGCATTACTTTACAGCAATGAAATCAATGGTTGGAAAATGTTGCCTTCAAAAGAGCGTTGATGAAATCGAAAAAAAGCTCTATGAAAAAGGTTTAAAGTTTATTTTGTTGTGCATATTTTGGTTTTCCCCTAATCCAAATCGAGGGAATAGTTCTCGAGTGATGATAGCATGACCGCCTTATTTCAAGAGTGATAATAGTCAAGCTCATTAAAAAAGATCGTGATACGTGATGGAAAAAAAACTGAAAACGGGCTTCAATTTAGCGAATTAAACTGTTGATATTCCACAAGTTTTTATTTAAAGGACCGAAAACTTTTTTTTTCAGACCAGTGATATTGAAATTTTTAAATTGTTATTTATTTGTAAGCCAAGTTGTTGAGTACTTGCCTCCAATGGCATCGCCATGTTAAAGTAAGTTGTTAAAAGGTCAAAATAGAAGTAGTGAAAGGTCAAAATAGAAGTAGTGAAAGGTCAAAATAGAAGTAGCAAAATTTTGCTGGGTAGTTATAAAAATAGTAAACTGCTTTTAGGCGAATTGGTGTGAATAACAAAAATGTGCATATATTTGAGATAAAGAACCAAAATTGTAAATGTTTGTTAAGTCTATAGAGATTGAAATATTTTCCAATTTATAAAAATTTCTATTATGTTAGTTTATAAATTTAAAAAAAAAACATCTTTAAATCAGACATAAGTTGTAGAAAATTGTCTGCCCTTTTTTTCACCCCCAAAAAACACACAAATTTTAAATTATTCATCTCTGCTAGGTCACACCCTTTAATTAAATATTTCTCTGACTCAATTCTTAGATTTCATTAAAGAAAAAGAAAATTAAATAAAATAAGTATATTTCAAATATGCAAATAAAAGCTTTTAAGTGAAACAAAGAAAAAACATTATCAAGATATATGCAAAGCATATTTTTAGGGATAATAACATAAAAATATGCAAATGATGAAAAATAACATGAAAAATAAAATTCTTTAAGGAATTTGCATTTAACAGAGAAAACTGAAACATAGTATACAGTGAGTGAGTGGCATGTAGAATTGTTATTTATGAAAACAACTAAAAAAGTATGCTTGAAATTTTATAATCAAACATTTGCCTAAATATATGCAATAGTTATATATTTTAGATATACTTAGTTTATTCTTTCATAAGCTTAGATTAAAACGTAAAAGCAGCTTAGAACAATTGTGCTAAATAAAGACTCTTGAATAGAATATAAATAAAAAATATACAAGGAGAATGAAGATTATGAAAATAATAATTCAAATTTTAAGAATGTTATTCATAAAAGGGTGCATTTTTAGTTTTAATTTTCAAATGCATTTTTTTTTTTTTTGTTAATTTGATGCTTTTAAAGATAATTTTAGTTTTGTACTAATTAAGATTTTTCATATAAGCATTTTCTTTTATTTGATATTTAAAAAAAGACCGACCTGTTTCTTTGAGTCTTTATTTTAAGATAAAGCCAAAAAGGTCGTTTATTTCTCTTACCTTAAATACTTGGCGGCACAGGAAATTTTCTTTAACTGGAAGCAATCTAGAGAAAATAAAATTAGAAGGAAATAAATTATTAACATTTATAAAACATTCTGAAACGTAAAATTTAATTTATTTTGAAAATAACACTATATATTTATAGCTTCCCGCAATCAAAAAATGGAAAGTTACTGATTTCACAGGGATTTTCGAAAATTGAGTTTCCATCAGATTTTGAGGTTTTGAGGTCCTAGAAAGCTTTTCTGAGTACTTTTACGATAATGTAAGTAAAGTATGTAAACATTCGTAACTTTAGAACGGTTTAAATTAACAACATTTCCGTCATTCTTAAGTTTTTGGCTTAACTTAAATATCGATATCGATGAGATTTGGCAGATTTCTAGTATTTTTGAAAATATATATTTTTTTCTTAAATAAATTTTAGGCCTACTTTCTGATGGAATGCTAACTCTAATCGGCTCTCAACATTATAAAACTACGTCGATTGTTAAAAGATTAATTAAAGCATGTTCGGGTAATGTGGTATACCTATTTTTTATTTTTATTTAGCTAGAACAGATCCCAACTGGTGTTCAACTACAAGTCTTACGAAAAAAATCACAAAAACGAAAAAAAAATGCCAAAACTAAAAAAAACCCAAAATTAAAAAAAAAATAGCCATAACGAAAAAAATCTCTGAAATAAAAAAGCATTAAAACGGGAAAAGGACCAAAATGAAAAAATCTAAAACAACGTCAAAACTAAAGAAATCCCCAATTTGAAAAAATAGCAAAAAAATTTCCTAAATTAAAAAGGCGCTAAAACGAAAAAAGCACCAAGACGAAAAAATCGCCAAAACGAAAAAAAATCGCCAAAACAAATAAACGCCAAAACTAAAAAAAGCCCAAAACTAAAAAATATCCAAAACGAAAAAAATCGCCAAAATCAAAAAAACGGTAAAACGAAAAAAAAAACACCAAAAAGAAAAAATCGCAAAAACGCTAAAAAAAATCTAAATTAAAAACGAAACTTGAAACGAAACGATAGAAACGAAAACTCAAAAGGAAAAAAATCGATAAAATGAGAAAAGGGCTGAAACGAAAAAGAAAATCACTAAAAAGGAAAAAACGTTTAAACTGAAAAGGTTTTCAAAAAACAACCCCCGAAACTGAAAAACTCCAAAATTAAAAAAATAGCTACAATGAAAAAATCTCTGAAATAAAAAAGCAAAAAAAAAGCACCAAAACGAAAAAATCGAAAAAACGCCAAAACTAAAAAAATCCCAAAATTGAAAAAATAGCACAAAAAAATGTCAAAATGAAAAAAGCGCTAAAACAAAAAAATACCAACACGAAAAAATCGCCAAAACGAAAAAACGCCAAAGCAAATAAACGCTAAAACTAAAAAATCCTTAAACTAAAAAAATATCCAAAACGACAAAAATCTCCAAAATGAAAAAAACGGTAAAACAAAAAAAAAAACGCCAAAACGAAAAAATCGCTAAAACGTCAGAACTAAACTCAAAATTAAAAAAATTGTCAAAACGAAAAAAATTGTCAAAATGAAAAAAGGGCTGAAACGAAAAAGAAAATCACCAAAAAGGAAAAACAAACACGCCAAAACTGAAAAAGTTTCCGAAAAACGAAAAAAATCGCAAAACTGAAAAAATTACCAAAACAAAAAACACCAAAACTAAAAGAACCCAAATTAAAAAAATATTCAAAACGAAAAAAATCGCCAAAATGAAAAAAGTGATATAACGAAAAAAGCACTTAATACGAAAAAAATTTACAAAACTAAAAATTCGTAAAAAAAATGAAAAAATTCGAGAAAACAAAAAAACCTAAAACGAAAAATTGCTAAAATTAAAAAGCCTCAAGCACAAACAAAAATGGTTAAATTTAAAAGGGATATATGTATTTGTTCTTCGTACGCAACCCTTTGTGTGCGAGTCAAAATCGCACTTTAATGAATTTATTAATTTTTTGGCAAACAAAAAATAAATTTATTACCGCAACTACTTTTTAAATGTGTGGGTGTATTCACTTAATTGATTATAAAATCAACATTGGTCTATTGATATTCATGAATCATGATATATGACTTATTTTCTTCGTAATACTACACCTATCTTTAAGAGCAATTGTTAAAAGATATAGTTTTTGCAGTTTTAAAGTCTTTAAAGCATTTAAGTAATTAAAAATATTTTAGTTTTGCATAAAATACCACTGCTTTCCGATATTGGTTTGCGAAAGAAGAAGTATGTATATTAGTTCAAGAATTCATAACACAGTCCTTCAGGTATTACTAGGGCACAATAGCACCGAAGTGGTCCAGTTTTATATTAATTTTTATATATAATAGGCGGCTTAGGGAATAGCTAATTGCAAATAAGATTCTGTAAAGTATTTATATCAATATGACCAACTGTTTAGAAATGACCAACAATTTTACAAATTATTATGATTTTTTCTTACTGTGCAACATGTAGCAAAAAATCGTTGGCTGAAAGAAAAATCAAGTTACTATACTTTTCTAATTTTATGGGAGAGGGAAAAACGAAATAAAATACTTCAATTATATTTAATGTATTTGTGACCAATTATGAAGTAATACTTAGTTTGTCAAGATTTTTATATTTCCATATACATACTTATATCTTTGGGCTATTTTTGGTCAATGTTAATTTTTTCTGGCGATGTAAATAAAACCAATTATTTAATCTTTATCTCAACGTTTCGTCGATGGTTTGTCGCCTTCATCAGGAGATGAATTTTATTAAATTCTGTTGAAGAAAAAAATCATCTCCTGATGAAGTCGACAAACCATCGACGAAACGTTGAGATAAAGATTAAATAATTGGTTTTATTTACATCGCCAGAAAAAATTAACATTGACCAAAAATAGCCCAAAGATATAAGTATATGGAAATATAAAAATCTTGACAAACTAAGAAATACTTCAAGTCACTGAGGTAAAGTCTCTATATTTTCGTTTTTAATTTGGCTGATTTTTATTATAAAGATTGGAAAATTCGCTGTAACATGAATTGATTTAAAATGTGATTTGGAATTTTGTATTAGTGACGTGGTTTTGCATGTCAGCTGACGAAATGTTTTTTATTTTTTATTTATTTTGTATTTATTTTGTTACTATCATTATATAAATTTCGTTTTTTACTAGCATTTTAAATAAATTTTTAGCAATTATTTTCTTGGAGTATATAAAATTAAATCTCTCTCTCTCTCTCTATCTGTTATTTCTGTTCATAGTATGTATGTGGTGGAAAAGCAGTCTAGTGGCGCCAATGAATATGAAATCGGGGCTGTTCTTTACAATTTATTACACTTTTGTGATAATCAGTTGAAAAGTGTGAGTTTCATTAGAATTGCTGACAACATGTCTTTCTTAATCTCAAGCAGGAATCACTGTGGGCGTATAATTGATATGTTTATGTGTTTTAAATTAATATTAAGTATACGTAACAAATCATAGATATCATATGATTTTACTAGCACAAAAGGAGGGAGGCTGCATAGTGCTACATTTTAGTTTATTAATTCCATATGCCCAGTACAAAAAAAACCGATATCTAGAAGCACTAACAGTTGTTAGAAGCAATGCTTTGCATATTTAAGAACAAGTGCCTGCAAAGATGTACCAACGTTTGCAAAACAGCACGAACAAATAGGCAAGAATACTTTTAGGTTTTGACGATAATTGTAAGAAATTGTAAAACGTAAAAAATATAGGCAGAGCAACAAGTATTTAAGATTCAACTTCTATCGCTGACGATAGTGCTTCTTGGAAGCACCAACGTAAGAGAGACTTTTAAAATATGTTTTAGGATTCTACACACGAACAGTATACATACGAAGAGTACATTTTCAAAATAAAGTACATATGTAGTTTTAAACTAATGTAAGAGTAAGTTTATGTTAACTTCGTACAGCCGCACAACAATTGGAAAAAACATGATAATAATTTTGTATCTTTAAAACTTGCCATCCGATTACAAAACGAAGTATATAAGAATCATAGAGAAGAACATAAGCTTTAAGAATAATACAATTTGGACCACCCTGTTAAAACACACGGTGAGTTAAAAAAATATAAGTGAAGAAAATGCGAATATACAAAATTTTTAATGTAGCGCGTATGTATAATATGATGGTAGCATCATATTACTCATACGTAACCTTTTTCCTTCACATATTTTTTTTTATAAAAAATTCATTAAAAAATGACCGTAAAGTTTTTTTTAACATAAGAGAGTGTATCCCCTTTTGGCCTCTTCGTGTAGCATATCGGTACATGAAACTATGTGTTCTTTACATCTGAGGCTTAGGGTATGTTTGACAATTTTGTAGAAAATATTAGCGCCAACATTTTTGTGGAACATTTTAACCCTGTCACTCCCCCACACAACGGTAATTTTGGCTCTTTTCTAACAAATTGTAAAAAAACACCCCTTAAAAGTGGGAGTGCTGGGATAAAATGTTTTACAAAAATTTTGGCCATACAAATTTTACAGTTTTTAAGGAAAACCCAGCTCCAGAGTCAACTGTATTTTTTAACTTTAGACAAAGCTTATATCTATTTAATTTGGATAATATTTGTAATAGTTATGAAGCCGTCAAGGTTCTTCATGCCCGAGGTAGTCAACTTTTACCACCATGTAGCTTAACGTGTGTTTTAATAGGGTGATCAAAATTGCAACATTCTTAAAGCTAAAGTCCTCCTCTATCAATTTCACATACATCGGTTTGTAATCGGATCGCTTTGAACCGCTTTGTTGGCTCTTATTTCTTCACAATTGTTTTTAATTTGATTTAATAATAATTTTTTTACCGACAGTGACCTATTTTTATATACTTACAGACAGCTTTCGACGAATCTTATTAGCCTTAGATATTTTAATTCTTAATATCAAATAAATTAAGTACAGTGCGACTTTAGATCGTACACGAAGGATTCTGTACGAATACACATACATATATGCCTTTTCGTTTTTGCCCTTATTTAATGGACAATTTTTTCATTTTGCTTTTTAATTTAATTTTTGTTTTTTCTAAGCTTTTTTTTGTTAATTTAACGAATTTTTTTTGGTTTTGGCGCTTTTTTCATTTGGATTTTTTTATTTTTTCGTGATTTTTCATTTAAAAAATTTTTTTTTTGTTTTTTGTTTATATTTAGTTTTAGCGATTTATTTTAGTTTTGGCGCTTTTTGTCAGTTTTGGCGCTTTTTTCAGTTTTTGGTGATCTTTTTAGTTTTAGCGATATTTTTTTGTTTCGACACTTTTTTGCGTTTTTTTGCGATTTTTTTTTTAGTTTTTGCTTTTTTTTTTTGCTTTAGCGCTTTTTTCGTTTTGGTGATTTTTTCCCCATTTGTTGGCAATTTTTTTCGTTTTTTTAGTGCTTGTTTCGTTTTTTTTTGGTTTCTTTGGTTTTTTGGCGATTTTTTTAGTTTTGTTGACTTTTTGCGTTTTAGCGATTTTTTTAATTTTGGTGCTTTTTTTTCTTTAAGCGCTTTTTTCATTTTGGCGATTTTTCGTTTTGACATTTTTTTAATTTAGCAATTTTTTAGTTTTAGCGTTTTTGAAAATTTTTAAATTTTACCTCTTACGGTTTCCAAGATACAGCAAATTATCTAAATTACATTTTCAAAATTACATTAACTGATAGAACACCCATTATTTTTTATTGTTTTAAATATCGGTGTTAATGGATGTAGTCTATTCTACAGACTACACCAATTAATACTAACTTTGAAAATGTTAAGTGTTTATATATGTGTCTGTATATTACATTAGTATTTCAACATGTTTCGTTGCTCGCTTTAGAACGCCCTTTAATTTTTAACTGTCATATATTTATTGTTGTAGTGGCCAAAGTTTTACATATTCTGTGAAAATTTCAGGTACGTAGCTCTTACGGTTCCCAAGAAAACTGCCTGTGACTGACAGACGGACATACAGAAAGACGGACAGCGTAGCGAAAATAATAGGGTTGCTTTACTTTTTTGGTGTACGGAACCCTAAAAGTGAAAAGCCAGCGAAGATGCTGAAAACAAGGCTCGTATGACATTGAAATAAATCAATAAATATGTGACGGCCTTATGTTGCCAGATGCTCAATTCTTTATTGGATAACGCTTTACCCATCTGCAGAATAACGATGAAGGCAAAGTTGTATCCCTGATAAATAACATCAAAGTTTGATGCTTTGCTTGTACTCATAGTTATTACAATAAACAAATTTTCTCTAAAGTGTGTGTAAATATATTCATTGTTTTTCTCCCTTTACAATCCAATTTCATTTGCTGTAACAATTTAGTTTATTTACTTTCTTTTCCCTCGCATAATTTAGATTTAATCCCAGAAGCTTTTAAGCTTTTAGACACTTAAAAGTGATTTTCATAAATACTTAAAGCAAGTGCTAAGCAATGAAAACAATAACAAGAAACATATATTTTTTAAAAAAGAATAATATAAAGACACAGTGTAACAAAAAAAATGGAACATAGTTGTTTTTATAACTTACTTGGCCATTTCAGATAATTGAAGGCGTCCATCTTTATTGGCATCAAAGACTTGGAGCTGAATAGAAACGAAAAAGAGAGACAAAATAAAAGTAATAAGTTTAAAAATGAGCCAAAACAACAACAAAAACACAGTGATTTTTTAGATAAACAAAAACCAATCTTCCTGTACTTGGCAAACAAACACACACACACAGACATACATTTATTTAATATAACATAATAAAACGTCAAGCATACTTTTAGAGGGCTTTTTTTAAAAGCTAAAATGTTTTTGTTAGAACTTTTTTTAAAATAAAGTTCTCATATTTTACAACGAAACACTATTAAATGCTGGAATATTTATTAGCAAAAACTTTATATTTGGAAAAAAATCTTAATTTTCTTTCTACAAATTATAAAATGTTTCTTGTTGCCCTAAATGAGGCCCTAATAAAACAGGATCTGATAAAACAAAGTTTACTACAAATTTTAAATCTAATATTTTGCTTAAACCATAAACTGCAGAAGACTTTTTTTTTTGTTCATTAAAACGGGAAAATATTTCTTTTAAAGTTTATGCTGTGAAACAAAGTATGAAAAGAGAGAAAAGCAAAAAATAATAACCAAGAAAAATAAAGAAAATATAAAAGTAATCAGTAGCTGTTGTATATATTAAGGCTTGTTAATTAAAAATAAGCTGTTGCATATTTTTGATGCTTGTTTTGATATTGTTTTAATTTTAAAAGAAAACTTTAGAAAAAAAAACTTTGTTATTATTTGTTCTCTTTTTCTTTATAAGGGAAAATTGTTAATATTATGCTTAAAATTAAACAAACTACAAAGTTTATTTTTTTAATTATTCACAAAAAAAAGAAGAAAGAAATGAGGTAAAATATAGTTTCATTTTAAGGTTGCCTAACTTCCCTAGAGAGAAGACAACGTTTCTAGTTCCGGCACTTTATATAAGAGGACATGTCACATTGACATGACATAATCATATATAATCATATATAATCATATATTGTTTTGGTGCCCTCTATCAGAATCTATCGATATTAGGAAAATTTACTTCCCCCTAAAATTAATCCGAGATGAAAACTTTCAAAACTCCGTCACATGTATATTATATTTTTGGTGGCCTGTACCAGAATCAGCCGTTAGAACTTAGTTATTTAAAAGGAAAATTGATTTTGTTGGACATTTCTTAAAAAAGAAAAATTTTCCAATTTTGTCCAAAAATAATAATTCTGCCAAAAAACCGACTTCAATGCAAATATCGATAAATCAATTGATGCTCGTCTACAAATGGCTTGTCCGTCCACAATTTTTTATAGTACCAATCCTTTCATGTCTATTCAAATATAATATTTTTAAAATCGGTTAAGAAATGGCGAAGCTATGCGATAGTTAATGCATACATCGGGCTACCACTTTGTCCGCCCGATTTTTACTTCTATGGGATCAAACTGAGAGCAAACCCTTTCAAACATAAAAAATGCGACGCAGATTTTCGAAAAACATTTATGGGACCAAACTGCAAGGAAACCCTTTCAAATAAAAGAATAATTTTGAAAATCAGTTCACATAAAACTGGGGGCAGGGGAGGGGAGCAAATTTCCCCACCGATTTTCAAAAAATAATCATGCACAAAACTGCAGTCAAAACATTTCAAACAAAAAAACAAATTTGAAAATCGAACTACAAATGACAGAGCTATACGTTGGAAGGGGTGACGGGGGGAGGGGAAGCAAATTTTCCAACCAATTTTTGAAGAAAAAAAAATTATGAAATTAAACTGCAAGATAAACCTTTCAAACAAAAAAAGAAATTTGAAAATTGTTTGACAAATGACAGAGTTATGTATTTGGGGGGTAGGGGGAGAGCAAATTTCCCCCTCCGAATAAAAAAAAATTATGGAACCAAAATGCAGGCAAAACCCTTTAAAAAAATTAAAAGAAATTTGAAAATCTGTTCGTAAATGACAGAGTTACGCATGGGGGCAAGTTGCCCCCTCCGATTTTCGAAAAAAAAACTATGGGACCAAACTGCAGGCAAACCCTTTAAAAAAAAATTTTTTTTTATATGAAAATCGGTTCGTAAATGACAGAGTTACGCATGGGGGCAAATTGCCCCCTCCGATTTTCGAAAAAAAAACTATGGGACCAAACTGCAGGCAAACCCTTCCAAAAAAAAATTAAAAGAAATTTTAAAATCGGTTCGTAAATGACAGAGTTACGCATGGGGGCGAATTTCGCCCTCCGATTTTCGAAAAAAAACTATGGGACCAAACTGCAGGCAAACCCTTTCAAAAAAAATTAAAAGAAATTTTAAAATCGGTTCGTAAATGACAGAGTTCCGCATGGGGGGGGGGCAAAATTTCCTCTGATTTTTGAAAAAAAAGCTATGGGACCAAACTGCAGGCAAACCCTTTCGAACAAAAAAAGAATTTTGAAAATCGGTTCGTAAATGACAGAGTTCCGCATGGGGGGGGCAAAATTTCCTCTGATTTTTGAAAAAAAAGCTATGGGACCAAACTGCAGGCAAACCCTTTCGAACAAAAAAAGAATTTTGAAAATCGGTTCACAAATGACAGAGTTTGGCATGGAGAGCACAAATTTCCGCCTTCCGATTTTCTGCAGACAAACCCTTTCAAACAAAAATTAAATTTAAAATTGGAATAATTCCAAAACTATTGAATATAAAATAATTCTTGCAAAAAACCGACTACAAAATAGGCATGGCGCCGCCCTAGTATTTTATCATCACGTACTTTTACGGGAACTAATTTTGTGTGCGAAATTTCATAAGAATCGGTTAAGCAGAAGAAATTAAAACTACTATTTACTTTTCATGGGCGTGGCACTGCCCACTTTTCAAACCACAATGTTGTATTGTAACGATAACTAAATGCGTATGCAAAGTTTTATAAGAATTGGTTAAGTATATACACTCTAAAAGACTTTTGTTGCAAATTAGGTCGATAATAGTCGGCAACACTTTACATGTTATTATCGACCTAAAATTACACACGCATTATTTTTCAACAAAATGTTTTAACTAAAAAGAGCGTTTGGCTCCGTGCAGGTTTGAACCGCGACCTCCTGACTGATAGTCTGACGTATCTACCATCCAGTCACAGCCGTATTATACCTTATGTTTCATTTTTTCCACTTGGACTAAATATGTTTAATTTGAAAGGTTTTTTCTTTAATAAAATAACTACAAAATTGATGTAATTTTAGAAAAGGAGAAATTTTCAACACAAATTTAGACAATATATGATTGTAAATTTAAAGTAATGTTTTAGAGTGTAATAAATAAAAAATATATATAAAATGAAATGCATATTTACTTTTCATGGGCGTGGTACTGCCTACTTTTCTAAACATAATGTTGCATTGTAACGATAACTAAAGGTGTATGCAAAGTTTCATAAGAATCGGTTTAGTAGAAATTGTTGAAAAATAATATTTAGTTTGCATGGGCGTGACACTGCCCTCTTTTTTTTTATCATGATGTAGTATTCCAACAGAAACTTAATGTGTGTGCAAAGTTTTATAAGAATCGGTTGAGTAGAAGTAGTTGAAAAGGAATGTGTATTTGCTTTGTATGGGCGTGACCCTGCCCATTTTTCGACGGGACCAATCTGGAAGCACATACTTTCAAATAAAGAATCTGAAATCTCTTCACAACTGGCGGAGTTTTGAGGGAACATACATAAAAAATCATGACGAATTGATAACCTTCCTCATTTTTTTCAAGTGGGCTAAAAAATTATTTTGAACGGCTTAAAGGTAATTTTATTTCAAGTTCCTTAGTGGTTTTTGTAATAAAATTTGACAACTCCTTTGCAAGTTATATTAAAATCAGTGGAGAAGCCTCTTTCTTCAAAAATCCCAAATTTAACAAAAAGAAATCGAAAAAAAGTAAACATAGAATTTGAAATTTCGACTGTTTTTGTAGCTAGAGGGGATAATAACACATCCAAAAATACAGTGGCACTCCTTGCCATTTTTCTTGTTACATAGTGTTATGAACAAATCATGCTACCAATTAAAACTTAACTGAAATTCAATAAATTAACAATAATAATAATAATAATAATAATACATAAATCAAAAAAACTTTTTAATTGTTTTAAAAAAGTTGAAAACTTAGTTAAAAAATTCTATATACATAAATTGCCTTTCATTTAAAAAAAACAGTCTCTCATTTTATTCGTTTGTCTTTTTAATATCCTTTATAAATTTTACCGCCTAAAAGCACGCTATTTATATTAAAATAATTATACACCTAAAAAGTTGCTAATGCCAGTTTACAACACTTTCTTAACACAATATGTACAGATTGTATTATACGGTTTATTTGCGAAATCAAACACCTAAAAGCACTCTTCGGTTTTATTATTGAACATAAAATTTTTATTAAAACTTTATTACGCTGAAGGCATGTGCTTATTACTTGTTAAAAGAACATTAAAAATTTGCACACAAAATTAAAAGCCGTTAATTTTGTGCACAACTTAAAGCTGTGCTAATTATGTTACAAAAGCCTACAAAACGTGTTATTTGCATTAAGAGAAAATGCTACAAAAAAAAAACATAAAAATAAAATTATTTACAGCATAACCTGCGGCTGTTACATTAATGTTCAATTAAGCAGGCGAAACATATTTTAAGCATAAAATTAACATTTTAAATAAAAATTCTATAATTGTTGTAAATATCAATGGTCTACAATACCAACTTATTGTTGTATCTTTTAATCCTGCTAAGGGGCCTACAATGGTTTTATTCAGTTTTTATTTTATTTAACTGCTGTTTGGTTGCTAGGTTCAAATATATTGACAAGTTTATGAAGAAAAAAAGAACAATTCAATAGGTGTTTGTGATTATGACAAAAACTACGATGTAGAGACATAATAATAATAAAAAGGCAAACAACAAAAAAATTATAATAAAAAGGGGAATTAAGTGTGTTTTTTATGTTTTGTCTACTGTGTTGTTTGCTAAATAGTAAACTGGCGTGGGTTTTATTTTTGTCGGTTCTCTTTATTCACAAAAAAAAAAACTGCTGTTTTTTTATAACGACAAGGCATAAAGATTGTGACTCAAACCAACATTGTCTATTTAGGGCCAGAAGGTTTTAATTTATTTTTAAATAGAAATTGTCTGTCAATGGCAGAGAAACCCTTAATAACTTCTTTAATAATGAAATTATGTATGTGAGGTAGTTACTTAGTTGAAAGAAAGAACTAAAAATACTTTATTATCACGCATTAAAACGAAATAAAGTAATTTGGCTAATTTAATTCAGAGTGTAGAATAAAGTTTGTAACGTTATATTTAGAAATAACACGGTATGTACAAGAAAACAAAAATTATAGATGGTTCTAAGGACTGTGTCTGGCAGAGGACAGAAAAAAATATATAAGTGTAGCGACGTTTTGAAAATTTACATCTGGAATTAATTTTAAGTGGTGTTAAAGTTCCCCTTCTTTGCACACAGTTCCTTCCACACAGTGGTTCCAATTGAAAAAAAAGTAATCAATCTGTATCTTTGAAACTTGCGATCCTATGACAAAACGAAGTATGTAAAAATCATAGAGGACGACTTAAGCCTTAGGAATATTGAAATTTGGGTATGCGTAAGAGTAATAAGATAGTATGTACTATCATATTACTCATACGCATACAATGTTGTCCTAAAAAATTGGAAATTCGCATTTTCTGCACATGTTTTTTTAATTCATAAAAAATGTCCATTCAATATATCGCAAAAAGTTTTTCTGAAGTCTATTCTTTTGAAAATTTTTTAAGAAACCCGTTCAAAAGTTAAGCTCTATTTTTGTCAAAATCTCGCCATTTTTAACCGACTTCAAAAAAAGGAGAATGGTTATCAATTCGTCACGTATATATTTTTTTATGTATATTCCCTCGAAACTCCGCCATTTATGAACCGATTTCGGATATTTTTCTCCATTCAAAAGGATGTACCTGCAGATTTGTCTAGTTGAAAAATGGGCAGGGTCACGCCCATACAAAGTAAATACACATTCCTTTTCAACTACTTCTACTCAACCGATTCTTATGAAACTTTGCACACACATTAAGCTTCTGTTTAAATACTACATCAGGATCAAAAAAGTGGGCTGCGACACGACCATGCAAAGTAAATATTCGTTTTCAACAACTTCTACTAAACCGATTCATATGAAACTTTACATGCACCTTTAGTTATCGTTACAAAACAACATTATGTTTAGAAAAGTGGGCAGTGTCACGCCCATGAAAATTAAATAAGCATTTTAAATAATTCTACTTCTTATTATTCTTATGAAACTTTGCATAGGTACAAGTTTACTTATCGTTAGTATACAACAATGTGATTAGAAAAGTGGGCAGTGCCACGCCCATGAAAAGTAAATATTAATTTTAGCTACTTCCACGTATCCGATTCTTATGAGACTTCGCACTCACAATTAGTTCTCGTAAAAGTATATGATGATAAAATATGGGGTCGCGGTGCCACGCCTATTTTGTAGTCAGCTTTTTTTTGCAAGAATTATTTACTCTAATTTCAAAGTCTTGACTTTGACTATTTTTCACGACTAAATGAATTGAGATAACTTTGAAAAATGTTCTGCATATTATTAAGGATTGTGCTAAAAGTCATAAAATATTTTTTCGAAAATTTTTGCGATGCTATTACCGGAGATATTTTCGATATAGGAAACAAAGTCGTAGCCAAAAACCATAATTTTAAAATTCAAAACCAAATATCTTTAACAACATTAAAGACATCCTAGTAAATTAAAGTGTGTTATCTTTATCTGTACATAAACTTTACAACAGGTTTACATACATTAAAATCGGATAAAATTGTTTAAAGTTATGAGGCCAACAAGGTTTTCAATGCCCCAGGTAGTCAGCTATGATACCCTATGTGCTTTAACAGGGTCGTCCAAATTTCAATATTCTCAAAGCTCAGGTCCTCCTTTATGATTTTTAAATTCATCATTTAGTAATCGGATCATAAGTCTCAAAGATACACATTTACAGGGCTCGGACTTTCATGCAAATGCATGTTTTTTGTGGTGATAGATCAAGAGGTATTGATTAATTATCTATGCGAATCATCAAATTTTAAGTAGTTTGGCATCGATTCGCTATTGCATATTTTTGCATATTTTGGTGGTAAGTGCATATTTTTGCATATATTTTCAAATTATTTTAGTTTTGTTAGTTTGTTCGTAAATGCATTCGTAGGTGCATTCATTAAGAGCTTAAAGTCAATTTTTAGTTGCATGAAAGTCCGAACCCTGCACATTTATTACAGTTTTTTCTAGTTGTTACCACTGTGCGGCATAGGAAATCTTGTAAGTCTTACGTTTTAGGTATATGGAATGCTCAGCACTTTTACGTAAAACACCATGAGAAACGTTTTTATTGAACATTTTAACCCTAACTCTTCCTTCTATGGGTCTTTTTGTCCCTTTGTTAAAAAAAATGGGCAAAAAACTCCCATTCATCAACATTTCAAACGGACAGAAATACTTTACAAAAATATTTGCCGTACAAGTCTACTAGAAGTCTTCAAAGACTTCTAAACTGCAGACTCAACTGGAACACCAGAAATCATTCAAAACCTAAAATGTTTGTAAAGGTTAATTTCGTACTTATTCACAATTAGTACTCGGCATAGGAAATCTTGGTAGCCTTTCGTTTAAGGTTAAATATATGCTTAGCACTTCTATGTAAAACACCATGAGAAACATTTTTGTGGAACATTTTAACCCTCTAACTTATCGTTGTAGGGGTCTATTTATCCCTTTCTTAAAAAAAGGGACTAAAAACTACCCTTCAGCAGCGATATAGCGGGCTAAATTGTTCTACAAAAATATTTTCCATAAAATTCTACTGTAGATCTTCAAAGACACCCAAGCTCTAGACTAACTTATCGAATTATCGAAATCATTGAAAACTTAAAATGGGTTTAAGGGTTAATTTCGTACTTATTCACAATTAGTACTCGTCGTAGGAAATTTTGTAAGCCTTTCGTTTAAGGTATAAGATATGTTTGGCACTTCTATGTAAAACACCATGAGAAACATTTTTGTGCAATATTTTAACCCTTTGGCTCTTCCTTGTATGGGTCTTTTTGTCCCTTTCTTAAAAAAGAGACATGAAGCTTCCTTTCAACGGTAATATAGCGGGCAGAAATATTCTACAAAAATATTTGCCGTAAAATTCTACTAGAAGTCTTCGAACACTCCTAAGCTCCAGACTCAACTTGAACTACAGAAATCACTAAAAACTTAAATGTGTTTAAGGGCTAATTTCGTACTTTTCACAATTAGCACTTGGCATAAGAAATCTTTTTAGCCTTCAGCTTAAAGTATTAGGTGTGTTCAGCACTTTTATGTAAAACACCATGGAAAACATTTTTGTGAAACATATTAACCCTCTAACTGTTTGCTGTATGGGTCTTTTGGTCCCTTTCGTCAAAAAGGGCAAAAAACTCCCTTTCAGAAATACTGTTCAAGAATATTTGCTATAAAATTCTATTGGAAGCCTTCAAAGACTCCCAAACTACAGACTCAACTTGAGGAATCATTCAAAACTTAAAATGTATTTAAAAATTAATTTTGTACTTGTTCACAATGAGTAGCTCGGCATAAGAAATTTTTTAAGTCTTAAGCTTAAGGTATAAGATGTGTTCAGCACTTTTATGTAAAACGACATGGGGAACATTTTTGTAGAATATTTTAGTCCGTTTTATCGCCGCTGAAAGGTAGTATTTTTTAACCCTGACAATCTGGTGTGGATGTTTTTGTCCCTTGCTTAAAAAAGGAACAAAAACATCCACACCAGATTGTCAGGGTTAAAATGTTCTACAAAAATGTTCCCCGTGGTGTTTTTTACATAAAAGTACTGAACATGTCTTATACCTTGAGCGTAAAGCTTACCAGATTTCCTATGCCGTGATAAAAAGGGGTGAGAGGGGGCATTTATGTCCCTCTAAAACTAGTCCCAGATGTAAACTTTTAAAACGACCATACACGTATATGTATGTTTTTGGTGCCCTCTACCAAAATCAGTCGTTAGAGCCTGGAAATTTTGAACAAAAATTTTGATTTTGTTGTACATTGTAATTAGACTTAACATTATTCTATTTAAACGCCTAAAATAGTGCACGTATTTTTTAAATAAAACATCACACCGAAATATGCAATTAAATTAAAATGTTCAATGGCCAATTAATAAATTAAAAGTAATGACAATAAGTTATGTGTATAAAATTAATAACAAAATAAATAATTAGATAATTAAATAAAATACAATAATAAATAATTAAAATATTAAGTGGAATAGCAAATCGCTATGAATTGTGAACCTAAATAAAAACAAATAATTATTAAATTAAAAAAAGTACGAAAATAAAACAAATATTATATAAAATTTAATATTTCTATAAATAAAATCCATTAAAAATCATCCTCAAGTTATGCAACACTATTTACATAATTTAATAAGCAGCCATATATATGCTTTCAAACTTTGTAAATATTTCACTATCAGCAATAATGACATAGATAGGATATAACAGCCTAACAGTAGGCAAAATATTATTTGCATTTTGGCCCCCCTTCAAAACAACATCATTATAATCAGCATAAATGTATTGAATTTGAAATTTATGCATAAATCTCTGCAATATCAATAATTGAATTACAAACAAATCAAGATAACGTGCAAAATAGCGAACAAAATATAAATAGAATTCAGCAGTTTATGCTAAAATCCGCTGACTTTGTTTGGCATTTGAACAGCCATCAATTTAATGAGTTTTCTCAATTGTAGCAGAATTTTTCCATCACATTTTATAGAATTTTGTAAGCAGTGTATTCGCGTATTAAGTATTCTGTAAATACATTTTTTTTCCTTCTCATTTCATAATTCTGTTACCATTTTGTGATGACTATAACAAATTATGAAATGGCGTTATATTTCTAGGTTTAATGTCAACATAACGAATAATAAAAATGAATTTGTATCACAAAATTATTACATTTTGCAAATTATGATTCATTTCACTGCTGATAAAAACTTTCTGCAATTTTTTTTTCAAACAAATTATTATTTACAGTCTACTTTCAGGCATCTTTCTTTTTGTAATAAAAAATTAAATCCATAGTAGTAAAACAAAGAGAAAAAAGAACTTACCATGGTATCTGTATATTCAATTAATTTATCTTCTGAAACATCATTTATTTTCTTGGCCTCTTTAAGTAAATCACGTAAGAAATTCTTAAGCTCGTCAGCTTCAATATAGCCCGAGTTATCAGTATCATATTCACGCCAAATCTACAAACAAGACAGGTTAAGACAAGATAAGTTATATGATATAAAAAGATGTATGTTTTTATTTAAAAAGCCTAAAAATATGCAACGATTTTTGCTCATGAACTATATAAAGAACTTAAAATATGTGTTAAATTCTTCATATGACAGTTTGTAAACAATAACGGACTTATTTATAAAAAATATTTTATGTTTATTAAGGGCTTATTTGACAACTTTCTATACAATTGTTGTCAAATAAGTTTTTAATAAACATAATAAATTTTTTATAAATAAGGCTGTAAATAATTTTACTGACCTTCATAAATTCCACACTGGACTCTAAGGGATTATCAAAACGAAACAGTAATAGGAAATTTTCTTCCATGGGCAATAATTGAGCCAGCTGGAAAAAGAAACAAATATGTAGTTCTTTGTTAAGAAAATACTATTGCAAAAATCAAGTTTTAAATTTTAATTAAGAATAACGAAAAATAGTAATAATAGAGTCTTGTATATCAGTTTATTATTCTTTGTAGTGCATAGAAACTTTAGTCGAGTAGTCGAATAATCGCTCACATAATGGCCGATTTTTTGAATGGGTTTATTTAGTTTACTGTGTTTGTGGAGTTTGCCGAGTTTGTGCCTAAGTGGCGTTTGGTTCAAATCTAATAATTGAAAATGAACCCCCTTCTTGTTGGTCGATTGATTTAAAAGTTTGTAAGGGCCTTTAACTTTGCTGACAATTTAATATTATGATTAGAAAATTGGGCGGCGCCACGCCTATAAAAAGTAATACTTAGTTTTAGCTCCTTTCTGTTAACCGACTGAGCTGAGATTTGGTGGACACCATTACTTACACTGACTAAATGATTTTGTAAGTAAAAAAGTACGCGGCGCCACGCCTGTAAAAAGCAATATTTAGTTTAATCCCCTTACTGTCAACCGATTGATCTGAGATTTGGTGGACAGCTTTACTTAAAATTACTATATGATTTTGTAATTAAAAAAGTGGGCGGTGCCACGCCTGTAAAAAGCAATATTTAGTTTAAGCCCCTTACTGTTAACCGATTGAGCTGAGATTTGGTGGACACCTTTACATACAATGACTACATGATTTTGTAATTAAAAAAGTGGGCGGAGCCACGCCTGTAAAAAACAATATTTAGTTTAAGCCCCTTACTGTTAACCGATTGATCTGAGATTTGGTGGATACCTTTAATTACGATTATTATACAATTTTGTGATTTAGAAAGTGGGCGACGCCACGCCTGTAAAATGCAATATTTAGTTTAAGCCTCTTACTTTTAACCGATTGATCTGAGATTTGGTGGAAACCTTTACTTACGATGACTATACAATTTTGTGATTATAAAAGTGGGCGGTGCCACTACTATAAAAAGTAATAAAATAAAGTAAATTAGTTTTAACGCCTTACTTTTGGTTACTATACAAGTTTGAGATTAGAAAAGCGGGCTTCGCCACTCTCATAAAAAGTTATATTGACCCATTACTCTGAAATTTTGTAAACAACTTTAACTTTCATGGCAGTACAATTTAGTGTTTAAAAAATGGCAGTAATATTTTGTTTTAACCCCTTCCTGTTGACCGATTGATCTGAACTTTGGTGAACACATTTAATTTTCATGACCGATTGATCTGATGACGTTACGAATATGTGTATTCAGTATTATTGTAAATCACAGATGGCCGCCACTACAAAATGTTGAATTAGTTATTTGTCTATAAACACTTCAATATGGATATCAAAATAAAGGGTTTGACTAGTAAAATATAGTACGCAATTAAAAAATTGCAAAATGGCGGCAAGTAGAAAATGGAGGCTATATTCATATATTCAGCCGTGTCACAGATTCCGTTCGGATTCGTTTTGATTCCGTAGTTGTCATTCCGAAAAAGTACATTTTTGGTGCTTTAGATTCCGTTTATTTTGTATTTCGTTTTTACAATGGTAAAGTTTTTATACCTTGAGGCGTTTGTTTACACTTGTTTTTAGATGCAAAGCTCACATTGAGCTTTTTATTAACTTGAAAAGCTCATGACCACATATTTATTTGACGCTCCTAAAAGTATGCACTTTTTTTTGTATTTACTGCAAATGAAGTCAGTAGAAAAGTGTTTTTCAATTCCACTTTGAAATTCAAAAGTGCTTTGGTTACGAAGAAAGTTTTCGTTTTTCGCTTTCTGAAGAAGCAACTTACGGAATTGAAACCACTTCCGATCGGAATGGTAGTCTGTGACATGGCTGATTGTCAGCCCCTCAATATGGGTATTAAATGAAAGCGCTTGGCTACTATAATGCAGTACATCACGAAAAAATCCAAATCCAAAGTACAGTCCGAAACGAAATGCCAGATCATCGAGTATAGATAAGATATAAACTTAAAAATAAAATAAGTAAAAAAAATGTTTAAGTTAAATGGTTTTTTGTAACAAAGCTAAAAAACACCACTCTCCTCGACATAGGGTATCGATCAGACTAAACTCAAACCGTGGGGCGCGTCGAATTTCCGTTATCTATAGTCAACAACGCCCCACGATTTTATTTTAGTCTGATCAATCGGAATATCTCGATATCAGTAAAAGATATGCGAACAATTTTATCAGGCGTAGTAAAGAGATTCATAGAGAATTTAAAAATGTCAATTTGAGAAAATAAAATTATTTTACGGTATATTTTTTATGGCACAAAACTTTTTGTTTCCCCTAAATATTGACTATTTTCACAAAATCTTCGCGTATATCCACATTTATAAACAAAGCTCTCTTCAATTTTTGCCAAAATTCTTAGAACTATTTTTATTATAAAATGGTATAGTTGGAATTTTCAAAATCTAGAATCACAATTTTTTATAGGCCCTGAAACGCAAAAATTTTTAATTTAAAATTTACAATTTTCGGCCTTTGCTGAATGTAGGGTACATGTCCAAAATACCAAATAATTGCCGCTAGACATATTGTCAATGGATTGCCTTTTGCGATATTTGATTAAAGTATGAATGCGTTAAAAAAAAGTGTTTACTAAATTCAAAATAATGAAGATACTTTTTTTAAAAAAACATAAAAAACATGATTATTGCAGCTCAATTTCAAAATTTAGATTTTTTAGCCTTTTTTCAACTTCAAGAATGCAGATAATAGAAAAGATATTATCTAGTATTACTTACAACTTGTCAAAAATCGAGTGTTGCATTTTAAATTAAAATCGAACAATAAACTCAAAAGTTATAGCCAAAAAACTAAAAAAAGTCTAACCAAAAAAAATTTTTTTTATTTAAAGTCAAATATCTTCTAAGTTCTGTGAGGACATTATTTCTCTTTATTTTTTAGCTAAACTCAAACTTTTTGAGATCGGATAACATTTAAAAAAAGTTACAAGCCTCAGACATTTTTTTGAGTCCCAGGTGGTCAACTTTGGCCCACTGTAGCACCTCTAGTGGGTAAACCAGAAGGCCACTAAGACACGCGTTAAAAAGGATGACTCCTTCTTTAAAGATGTTTCAAGTTTCAGCTAAATCCGCTCAGCGGCTTAGAACTACTAGATTAATTACCATTTATTTTGCGAAAGTCCCCACTGTACACTGTTATTAAGGAAAATCATAAATTTTTCATTTAGTAAACACAATATTTTCCTATATTGTTAATTTTATTGGCCAAACTAGTTTTCTGTGGAAACATATTCTACACAATATTTTTTATTTGAATTTCATTAAACGCACTCAAAAAGATTTTTCTTCTACTTTTAGAGTCAAAAATAACACAAAATTATTTTAAATTAAAAAGCGCTGATGGCTGCTTCAATGTTTAAAAACTGTCTATAGTTTTTTTTTTGTAAGCAATTAAATGAAAAAAAATTTTCAATTGTGCTTTTTACCAAGCATTTGTTCATTTAAATTGTTGAGCCTTTTTTGCGTCAACTTTAAAAAAGGCTGAATATTACAACATTGACAAAATTAAAAAGGCTGTCTTCAGCAAGCTCGCAAACATTCGTTTCGTTTCAATTTTTTTTTTCTTGTACTCACTTTCAATTATTTCTTTTATATCTCTAGTGTATTAAATGTATTTCAAAGATAAAATTTCTTTTCTTATTTAGATATTTCGATGTCTCCTTAGACACACCACTTACCTCTCTAATATCAATTTTGCCATCTTGATTATCATCGTAGGCCTCCATAAAACAGGATTTCAATTCCTCCAGCATTGTGTCGGTGACAGCCTTTATGTGATGTTAAGTATAAAAAGAAAAAGAATAAGAAAATAAGAAAATGGCGAGTCAAAAGAATTGAGTTTGGAGTATTTAACTTATCAAATATAAAAGTTACTTTATTAAGAGCACGAATTGAATTGAAGGGAATTTTTGAACAAAAGAAAGTTGATAAAAAAAAGGTTAATTTAATGGGTTAAATATATAAAATTTCTCTTGTTGTTAGAAGCCAACATTTTCATTTCTGTTTAGTATTTTTGCTTTTTTAACAAATATTCTTTTCATAAATCAAAAATGTCTTAAGGACAAACTAATTGAACTCTGAATTATTTCATTTTTATTTAGTTTATTTCATCAAAGGAGCATTAAGGTTACAAGAGAAAAGACATTTAATAACACAGGTCAACACTTTTGTTCTATTATGTGAAAACTTCAAACATAAGGGTTTTTAATACAAACTAGTTTCGTAACATTTCATTAGAAAAAAATTTAAAATAAAACATAAATCCAAGGGTTAAGTAAGAATTAACGTTAATTAACTCCAACCTACACGGCAGAACATAATAACGGTGTTACGGGAGGCAGCTATATCTTATCATCAGTTTTCATCTGTAATTCATAGTATCATTTAGGTGGTTGTCTAAAACAATTTTTGTTGAAAATTAGGTCTGTAATAGTAGGCAACACTTTACTTATTATTATCGACCTAAAAGTAGACACGCATTCTTTTTGTTGATTTTTGAACAAAATATGTTTACTTAAACAAATAAAAAGTTAGCGGCGAAGTGGTTAGCTGCCTTCAGCATCGAACCGCGACCTCTTGGCTGATAGTCTGGCGTATCTACCTATCAGCGATAGGCATATTATACTTTTTCTGCCGTTTTATCCACTTGAACTAAATATGTATGTTTAATTTTTGAAGTCAAATTAGACAAACTATGTTTTTTTATTGCAAACAAAATCGATGCACAAGTATGTAGTACTAAGGTTTAAGATATGTTCAGAGCTTTAATGTAGAACACTACGACGAACATTTTTGTGGATACATCTTAACCCTCTAACTCTTCGTTATATAGGCTTTTTTTTGCTGTTTTTTCAAAGAGAGGAAAAAAACTCCCCTTTAGCGGCGATATAGCGGGGCTAAAGTGTTCTACAAATATGATGGCCATTAAATTCTACTATAAGTTTTCAAAGACAGCTACGCTTCAAGCTCGACTTTAAAGCCAGAAATCATTCAAAAGTTAAAATGTGTCTAAGGGTTAATTTTGTACTTATTTACTATTAGTACTCGGCATAGAAAATCTTGTAAGCATTACGTTTAAGGCATAAGATGTATACACCTTTTTTATGTAGAAGACTACGAGAAACATTTTTATGGCACATTTTAACCCTCTAACTCTTCGCTATATGGGTCTTTTCGTTCCTTTTTTAAAAAAGGAGCAAAAAACTCCCCTTCAGCGACCATATATCAGCCTGATATATTCCACAAAACTATTAGTCATAAAATTTTACTATAAATCTTTAAATTCGCCAAAGCTCCAAACTAAACGTGAAAGCCAGAAATCATTAAAAACTTAAAACGTTTTTAAGGGTTAATTTCGTACTTATTCACAAGCAGTGCTCGGCATAAGGAATCTTGTGAGCCTTGCGTTTACGGTATAAGATATGTTCAGCACTTTTATGTAGAACACTACGACGAACATTTCTGTAGAACATTTTAACCCTCAACGTCTTCTCGTTATATGGGTCTTTTTGGCCTTTTCTTAAAGAAGAGAAGAAAAACTCACCTTCAGCGACGATATATCGGCCTAATATATTCCACAAAACTATTAGTCATAAAATTCTACTATAAGTCTTTACAGACATCAAAGCTTCAAAATAAACTTGAAAGCCAGAAATCATTCAAAACTTAAAATGTTTTTAAGGGTTAATTTCGTACTTATTCACAAGCAGTGCTCGGCAGAGGGAATCTTGTAAGCTTTGCGTCTACGGTATAAGATATGTTCAGCACTTTTATGTAAAACACTACGACGAACATTTTTGTAGAACATTTTAACCCTCTAACTCTTTATTGTATGGGTGTTTTTGTGTCTTGCTTAAAAAGGGGCAAAATCGCCCCTTTAGCGGTGATAGAGCGAGCGGGTCTAAATGTTCTACAAAAATATTTGTAATACAATTCTATAATAGTTTTTAAAAGACAGCCAAGCTCCAGACTCAAGTGGAACGCAAGAAATCATTCAAATCGTAAAATATGTTTAAGGGTTAATTTCGTACTTGTTCACAATTAGTAGACGAAAGTGGAAATCTTGTAAGCCTGACGTTTAAGGTATAAGATGTGTGGAACTTTTTTGTGTAGAACACCACGAGGAACATTTTTGTTGAACATTTTAACCCTTTAACTCTTCGTTGTATGGGCCTTTTTATTCCTTTTTTAAAAGAGTAAAGAAAAAATCCCTCTCAGCGGCGACATAGTGGGCTGCATTGTCCTACAAAAATATTTGCAATAAAATTCTACTGTAAGTCTTTAAAGACACCGAAGCTCCAAATGCAACTTGAAAGCCAGAAATCATTCAAACCTGAAAACCTTTTTAAGGGTTAATTTCACACTTATTCACAAGTATGTAGTACTGGTATAGGGAATATTATAAGCCTTACGTTTAAGGTATAAAATATGTTCAGCACTTTTATGTAGCACACTACAGCGTACATTTTTGTAGAACTTTGAGCGCGCTATATCGCCCCTGAAGGGGAGTTTTTTTCCCCCTTTTTTAAGCAATGGAAAAAAAGACCCACGCAACTTAAAATAAGAGGGTTAAAATGTTCCACAAAAATTTTCCTCATGATGTTTTACATAAAAAAAGCTGACAACATCTTATACCATAAACGTAAAGCTTACAAGATTTCCTATGCCGAGTCACTATAATTATGTGCAAAAAGGGGGAAAATTTAACTTGCCCTAAAATGAATCCCTAATGTAAACTTTTAATATTTCGAGACACATACACATTTTTTTGATGCCCTCTACCAGAATCAGTCATTAGAACCTTGTTATTTTGAAAGAAAAGCTTGATGCTATTTAAAATAGTTCCCTTCCCGAATATAATTTCATTCTTCGCCGCAGTCATCAAAAACACACTCGTGCCAGTAGTTAGCTCATGAAAGTGACAAACATATGACAACTATTCAAACTGACATAATGGTTAATTCAGTATTTTCCAGCAAATTTTTCGCTAAAAAAAATTCCTTTTTCTTTTAACAGACGTTTTTTGTTTTTGTGTTACAGAAAACAAAGTGCAAATACTTGTTGGTGGCATCAACTGGCAATAGTGAGTGCTTTTTATTAAAATATTAGAATTGAGCCCAAAAAACAAAAAGAGAGAAAAAAGATGTGGCAAATTCTTTTATGCCATTTTGACACATACATATATAAACACATACACTAACAATCGTAGACATTCAAGTCTAGTGCCATTTCTTGCACTTATTCATTGAAAACTTAAATCATTTTTTCGTTGTTTTTTTTTTTGTTTTTTCCTTTTTTGTGAATTTAAAGCTGTAATGCTAACAAAGTGTTTAATGTCACACTTGCTGAGAGCAGGAAGAAGAATGAAAAATTTCAACAAATAAATTTTCTCAATGAGGCTTGACAATTTGTGCAGAAAAAAAAACACAATTTGCGGTAACAAGAGATGGCATATTTTAAACTGTTGCTGCTGGCTGGCTGGTGTAATAAATGAAAGACTTTATTGAAGTTGATTAATTTCGCTTAAAATTGAAATTTTAAATTAAAACAAAGAACAAAGGATGAGGAAGATATTTAGGGTTTAATTTAATTTTTTTAATATACACAGAAAAAATTTTGTTTAATAGTGACTTAAAAATTACCAACAAGAAAAATGCAGATGTGGTCAAGCCATTAAACAACGATATACAGCATGTTGCGATTAGACGAAAAATGACTACCAAAAATTAAAATCCAAAAAGGCTGGATTTTCACAAACAACTTGTTTATTAAAAAACTTCTGCTTCTAATTTGATAGACGACCATCATTTATCAATTTCTTTTGAGGTTGGACCTTATGGCGTGGCAATAGAAATTATAATTTCATAAACTTCAGGTTTGATGAATTTCTTTGTCGTTTATAAGTTTAAGTTTTAACTTCTTTGTAGAATAAATGCAAACATAAGTGGCTGCGTCTCATTCTAAACGTACAGTTTGTGTTTTTTTTTTGTTTGCCAATGTAACTAAATGAAATATGAGAAGGTAGGATTCATTTTATAGTTTTCGCCTCATTTAATATATCCTGAAATAAAATTTTATTTTTCGATTTGTTAACATTCGTGTGTCCTGAGCGTTACATTTGCTTTTGCGTTTGCTCCAAGAATGATTTTTGCGAAAACATACACCACAAAAAAGGAGTAAAGGGTTTGAAAGCACTATACATTTACTCTCTAAAAACAAAAAAATTATAATAATCGCAGGACGAAATTAAAAGTTAGGACGACTTTTTCAGTTTTGACTCGGGTTCTCATGGAAAAATGAAGAATTTGTATGTTTTAAAATTATTATTTACAAACATTTATACAAAAGTTAGCCTACTTTTGTTCTTCTTTCAAATAAGATAAATTTTAATAAAATCGATCAACAATGGCAAAAGTTATATGAATTTAAAATAATACATTCTTTGAATATATAACAACCCATAGTGCGAAAGAAGGAAAATTCTTTTAAGAAAACCAGAAATTTGTAAACAGATAATATTTTTTATATAGATTCTACACTTCAGCTAACAGCAAAACTTGTTTTTTAACGTCCTAAAATTTATAGATAAATTATATTCAAAAAATTTGTTTACGTTTTTTAGGGTTCCGTACACCAGAAGTGTAAAGGAACCCTATTGTCTTCGCTACGGTGTAAGTCAGTCTGTCTTGGCAACCGTAAGAGCTACGGACCTGAAATTTTCACAGAATATGTAAAACTTTGGCCACTACAACAATAAATAAATGACAGTTAAAAATTAAAGGGTGTTCTAAAGCGAGCAACGAAACATGCTGAAATACTAATGTAATATACAGACACTTATATATAAACACTTTAAATTTTCAAAGTTAGTGTTAATTGGTTTAGTCTGTAGAATAGACTACACCAATTAACACCGATATTTAAAACAATAAAAATTAAAGGGTGTTCCATCAGTTAATGTAATTTTACTATGTAATTTGAACAATATGCTGTATCTTGGAAACCGTAAACTCTTGAAATTTTTAAAAACGCTAAAACTAAAGAATTCCAAAAATAAAAAAATTTCAAAACGAAAAATCGCCCAAATAAAAAAAGCACTTAAAGGAAAAAGCACCAAAATTAAAAAAAATCGCTAAAACGCAAAATATCACCAAAACTAAAAAGATCGCAAAAAAATTTAAAAAAGCCAAAAAAAAAGCGAAAAAAGTCGTCAAAACGAAAAAAGCACTACAACATAAAAAAATCGCTAAAACTAAAAATATCAAACAAAGAAAAAATTTCCAAAAATTAAAAAAATCACCAAAACAAAAAAAGCGCCAAAACCAAAAAAGCGGCAAAACTAAAAAAATTGGCAAAAACCAAAAAAATCCTAAAAACGAAAAGAGGTGTTAAAACAAAAAAATATCGCTAAAACTAAAAAAATCACAAAAAACCGAAAAAAAATCTTTCAAGCCGAAAAAAGCGCAAAAAATAAATCGCTAAAGCTAAAAATATCGTCAAAAAGCGAAAAATAATGCGACAAAAAGGCAAAAAACCAAAAATCGCCAAAAAAAAAACGAAAAAATCGCCTGAACGAAAAAAATTTTCATAACCAAAGAAAAATCACTAAAACTAAAAAAATTACCAAAAACCGAAAAAAAATCCCCAAAACCGAAAAAAGCGCCAACACTGAAAAAAATCGCCACAACTAAAATAAATCGCTAAAACTAATAATATCGTCAAAAAGTAAAAAGAACGTTAAAAACGCCAAAACCAAAAAAAAACGCCAAAACCAAAAAAAAACGCAAAAACTAAAAAAATCGGCAAAAACAAAAAAAAAATGCAAAAAACGAAAAATCGACAGAAAAAAAGAAAAAATCACGAAAATTAAAAAAGCGCCAAAACTAAATAAATCTCCAAAAACAACGAAAAATACTTAAAAAATAAAAATAATAAAATTAAACAAAACAGCACAACAAAAAAACTGCCAAAATGAAAAAAGGGGCAAAAACGAAAAGGGATATACATATGTGTATTCGTATGGAACCCTTCGTGTGCGAGCCAAAGTCGCACTTTACTTAATTTTTTACATTTTTATACGAATTCAATATTTTTTCAATAAACAATTCAGATGTATAATCATCGATGTATTTTAATTACATTTTTTTGTTTTGGATACCAATGATGATTAATTGATGAAATATTTTGCAATGCAATAATATTTAACAAAGCTCACAAAACTTTTAAATATTTAGAAGTAAAAACCTATTCTGTTATTTTAGTGTATGTTGTTAATGTAATTTCAATAATTAACTGTGTAATGAAGCATACTAAAAAGCATAACGCTTAATACACAAGACTGCATACAACAACAATTCAAAAAAATATATATAATTTCAAATGCAAATATTTTAAAAGTGTTAGAAATTTAATCTCGTTTTAGGAAAAATTCAAAGTTTCTTAATGTGAAAAATCAACAGCATGCATTACGGACACGCCTTTTTGTATGAAGAGAGTAAAAAAAGTATTTTTGTTCTTCGTTTTTAACACATAATGGACAGTCTTACACAAAAATAAAACTTATTTACATTTGTTTAGAATCTATTAAATTACGCTAAAGCAGTTTTCGTTTTAAAATTTATGCGTTTATTTGATGAAATATTTTACTATACTTTCAACGGACACGAAAAAAATTAAAATTAGCCAAGTATATAGTTAACGGTTTTATGATTATTTTGGGAAAAACAGAAAGTTTTGACGATTTTCGATTTTTTTTTACCCATAAAAAAAACATTTTTAAATTTTGTCTAAAAAAATAAATTTTTCATCATTGCGGTCTGAATATTTACGAAACTATTGAGTTTGTAAAAAAATAATATTCAATAAGCTCAAAGGTAGTTTTGTTTAAAGTTTTTAAATGATTTTTGTAATAAAATTTGACAACCCTTTTCCAAGTTATGATAACATCGGTGGAGCAGTCTCTTCCAAACTAGATTTTTAGCAAAAATCAGGTAATTTCACTTTATTTTGAATAAAATCAATATTTATCCATCGATTTTCATGAAATAAAGCTTATTTTATTTTTAGTAGATGTGGCTTTCTGACTAAAGAATAAAACCGGTAACATTTTGCCATTTTTAATTTTTTATAAATTGTTAAAAAATAAAAAAATTTCAATTTCTCATAAAATAATACATATTTTTCATCATTGCGGTCTGAATAATTCCGAGACCATTGAGTATATAAAAAATAATATTTGAACGGCTTAAAGGTAATTATATTTCAAGTTTTTTAGTGGTTTTTGTTATAAAATTGATCAATCCGTTTCTGAGTTATGATAAAATCAGTAGAGTAGCCTCTTCAAAAATCCCAAAATGTTAGAAAAAAATTATCCATAAAATTTAAAATTTCAACTATTTTTACAGTTTAAAAAAAATATAGTGGTACTCCTTGGCATTTCTCTTATTACATAGTGTAATCAAGTAGTAATTTTTGAAATACTTTTGAGTGCGCATGATAAATTATTCATTAATTATTCATAAATTATCATTGATAATACCTTCCTAAACGTATGATTAATATTAATTTAATATTCGTATTAAGTATACGCCTTTTAATATACTATTATTATTAATGAATACATACAATTAGGTAAAAAAGATTGCATGCTCCTTTTTAGACCAGTGATGACCATTCTCTCAATTTCCTATGCTCGCGAGCATAAGCTGTTTTTTACCATTACCACACATACACTATGTGCGAGGCTCACAGCTTATCTATTAGCCCCGAAGCACATACACCAACAAAGAATAAGATAGTGTATGTTTCGCCATCACTGACTTCGACAAAATAATATTTATGTGCATACACATTAATTTATAATGTCTTCCTTAACGCATGATTATTATTAATGGAATATTCATAATACGTATATGTTGTCTAAATATTGTGGTATACTTTTAGGTAAAGAAAATTATTAGCTTATTATGATGCTTTGAGCAAACAACTATAATAAATATATGATTTCGTGCAGCAGATTACTTTTTATTTTATATTAAATATACAACTTCGTGTTACAAAAGCATTGCTCAGGGCAGCTCTAATCAGCTAAATTAATCCAAAATCTTTCTTCTTCAAAAGTGCTCTCTTATTACTGACCATAAAAGGACAATCAAGCATATAGACCAATTTTTACATATCGTGTGTATTACTATTTTGCTGCAATTGCCCTTACAATATTTCATAACGCAGACTGTCACAGATCTTCTATGAAGTCTTATTTTCTGTTTTGTAAAAAAGTTAAAAGAGCAAATATTTAATTATGACTCCTGAAACTGTGCCCAAATATTAAACAGTGATTCTTTTAAATAGTTTCCAAATACATACATATAACCAGAAATTATTGAGTCAACTATTGTTATCTTTAACATATAAAATGTAGAATAGTTTTATATTTCTCTAACCAATATCCTCAAACTATCAATTAAATCTTCCTCATACACTTAGATTTTTATCCTTGAAGCATTTTCAATAAAATTCCATAAAATAATCAACAAAAAATCTGCTTAATGTGTTTCTAAGGAATTCCACATTTTAAAACTCTTGTCAAAAATGTTAAATCTTTCATATTATCTTACAGAAGCAACAAATACCATTTAATATTTTATTAAAAATCTTCCCAGCGAAAAATTCTTCTCAACATTTTTACGAGTATTACAAACACATACAAAAATTCCTATAAAATTTTAAGATGAGAAAAAATTGTTAAGCAACCTTTTAGCCAACATTAAAAATTTATTAAAAACTTGACATGGAAAACAACATGATTTGTGATGTAAAAAACTGTTTTTTTTAAAGCCAAAAATTCCATGAAAAGTTCTATATTTAACAGACACCTGACAACTAAAATCCATTAAACAAAAGAGTGGAATTACGAGTAATTAAGAAAAAACAAGTAAAACATTTAATAATGACAAATGTTAGCAAGAAAATTAAAAAAATTAAATTATGAGCGAAAAACTTACCTCTGGACTGATGTCAGTGGCGTTGGCACTAGATACGAATTCGCGTAGGAAACCATCTAATTCAGTGCCTTCAATGTAACCGTTACCTGGAAAATCAAATTAAATCTATGAAACAAATGAAGCAATTAAAATATATTTGATTAACTTAATTGGCCTAAAAGCATGCTTTACTTTATTAAATAGATAATTATGTCAAGTAGCATTTTTACCTAGAAGCGTAATAGTATTTTTCATTTTACCTTTATAAAGAAAAACAAGCTGACAAACAAGTTCTTATATATTACGCTTGAAAAATGTGATTGTTGGTTGTTAATACATATTTAACATTTTTTGCTATTTTAATTAACCCATTACCGACCAAAGGATGATTCCTCATAAGTAAAGCACACACGTATAAGTCGCTATTTGAATTTCGAATTTTCAAACGATCTTCGCTTTCTTAGATGTTTTTGACTATTTTCTGAGACTATAATTTTCTATGAACTTTTAGTACATTTCTAAAAATGTTTTATGTATCGAATTTTCGAAGTTTTGGATATTTCGAAGTAGCTTCGATTTTTGCTAGTTTTCAAGTTTTTAGAAAATCGAATTTTCGAAGAGCTTTAGATTTTTTGGAGTAAATTCGATTTTTGCGATTTGTTTTATTCTGTAGTGAAATTATTGGTTTTTATAAATTTAAAAATTTTATGGTGTATTTGCGAATATGTATTGGGTGTTTTTTACTGAGGTATAGAACTTTAAGTTGGCATCACTTTTTTAACTGGCGGCCATTTTGTCAGCTGTCAAGTGATTAATATTTAGTTTGGTTTGCCATTTCATCATGAACAGGTTGACAAAAGAACAATGCTTGCAAATCGTGCAAATTTATTTCGAAAATAATGGTTCAGTTCGGGAAGTTTACCGCAAGCTCCGTCCATTTTATGGTCGACATAATCGTCCATCAGAGCAATTAATTCGGTTAACCATGGATCGTTTTCGCACTACGTTTACTCTATGTGATAATACGCATCCGCAGAGACGTCGAACAGTGCGCACCGAAGAAACAATTGCCGCTGTAGAGCAAAGTGTTGAAGAGGACCCGAATGAATCGATTCGCCACCGTGCACAGCAATTGGAGCTTTGTCCATCAACTTTATGGAAGATTTTGCGCAAAGATCTTGGCTTGCGACCTTGCAAGATCCAGCTTGTACAAGAATTAAAGCCGCGAGACCATGCAATGCGTCGTGATTTTGGTGTATGGGCCGAAAATGAGATTGATCTCGATGCTGATTTTCATCGCAAAATTTTGTTCAGTGATGAGGCTCATTTTTGGTTGAATAGCTACGTCAACAAGCAAAATTGCCGCATTTGGAGTGAAGAGAATCTACATGAGACCCTTGAGACGCCATTACATCCACAAAAACTGACTGTTTGGTGTGCTCTATGGGCTGGTGGAGTCATTGGGCCATACTTCTTCCGAAATAATGCTGGAGAGTCAGTTACCGTTAATGGAGACCGGTATAGAGCCATGATAACCGACTATTTTGTTCCCGAATTGGATGGCATGAATGTGGATGAGTTGTGGTTCCAACAAGACGGCGCTACATGCCACACAGCGCACGTCACAATCGATTTATTGAAGGAAACATTCGATGAGCGCATAATTTCGCGGAATGGACCTGTCAATTGGCCACCAAGATCGTGTGATTTGACACCATTGGATTATTTTCTTTGGGGATATGTGAAGTCGCTCGTCTACGCTAACAAACCAGAAACGTTAGGGGACTTGGAAGCCAACATTCGTGGCCTTATTGCCAACATACGGCCCCATATGCTCGAAAAAGTGGTTGAAAATTGGACCTGTAGAATTGGCTTTATTCGAGCCAGCCGCGGCGGCTACATGCCCGAAATCATATTTAAACATTAATGGCATAAAATTATCCTTCCAATAAAGCCAAATTGATTGACATTAAAACGATTTTCTTGTGTTTTATTTCAATTCGAAGTTCTATACCTCTAAAAAAATTTTCGGACTATTGAATTTTTCGAAGTGCATAATTTGCCTTAAATTTTAAAAAAATTTTTAAAATGTCTTTCAATTTTAGGAGTTTTGAATTTTTCCGAGTACATATATGTACTCGTAAGTAGCTTCCAATTTCTAAAATTTTTTTTTTACTGAAATTATTTTTTTTTCATTTGAATTTTCGTAGTTCTGGATTTTTCAAAGTAAGTTAGATTTTCGTTAGTTTTTGATTTTTAGGAGAGTGTCAAATGTGTTTTTAAGATAGAATTTTCGAAGAGTTTTAGATTTTTTGGAGTAACTTCGATTTAAATTTATTAATGAAATTAGTTTTTAGTCAATTTAAGACACACATTTTAAATTTTCGGAGTACATATGTAGCTTCGATTTCTTGAAATTTTTGAAATTTTTTTTATTTTAATTTTCGGACCTAGATATGTGGTCCGAAAAATTCCAATTTTTCAGTAAAATTATTGGTTTTCGGTGGGCTTAAGATGATTTTAAATCATTTACCAAAATTTATTTAATTCGGAATTTTGAGAATTTTTTTCTGATATTTTTCGGAGTAATTTATATTTTAACGTGTTTTCGTTCTATTAGTAAACTTGTAGTTTGCGGTGGACTTAAGGTATATTTTCAAAGAATTGGCGATTTCTTCGAAGTTACCTCTAATTTTTACAAGTTTTGGTTAGTAAATTTATATGTGGACTTATGGCGGATCTAAAATGTTCTTAGAGCTTCCTTCAAAAATGTAACTAACTGTAACTAACTGACTTTCTGAAGTTGTTCGACTTATTGGGAGTAACTTCGATTTTCGCAAAATTTCAGTAGCTTATTTTAGAATTTTTCGGAGAGTTTGCAATTTTTTCGGAGTTACCTCGGATTTCGCTAGTTTTCGCTTTTTTAAGTGAAATTATGGCTGTATGGCGTGATGCAAATTTTCTTAATTGTGCTTAAATTCTAATTTTCAAAGAATTTTCGTTTTTTCGGAGTGGTTTCGATTTTCAAGTTGTTAATCACTTTATTGAAAGTAGGGACTTCTGGAAGACTAAAGTTCCTTTTGGTGCATTTTCAATTATGTATGTGTTAATCTGGTATGTGATGGAAATTGTTCTACTGAAAGATGATTTATTTAGCCCTTTAATTGTTTTTAAGGCTAAGAATATTTTATTCGAATATTTTTTCATATTTCAGTAGAATTTTTTTCTAAAATCGGCGCCGATTTAAATCGATCGATTTCCATCACATACCATATACTATTTCGAATTTTTGAAAAAAAATATTTTTCGGAACTAATTGCAATTTGTTGCGATATTCAGATTTCTTTAGTGAAATTATTTCGTATTTAAAACAAATTTTTTGTAAATCTAAATACATATTTGCAATTTTTTCGGAGTTACCTCGGTTTTATCAGATTTCGACTTCGATAGTAAATTCAAAGATTACTGGTGGGTATAATACATTGTGCATTTTTTGAATAATTGATTTATATCGAAACTTTTGAAAATGTTCCGGTCTTTGCGGAATTTGTGACTTTTTTCGGAGTAACTTCGATGTTTGCGAGTTTTCTTTTTTATTAGTGAAACTAAGGTGAATTTTGTGCGTATTCGAAATTGTGTTATTATACATTGAATATTCATCTAATTTTCGATTTTTCGGAGTAATTGCGTTTTTTGTAAGCTGCCTCTTTATTGAAACTTTAACTATCTAAGGGACTAAAGTGCTGTTCTTTGCGTTTATATAATAATTTGAATTTTCGGAGATTTTTTTTTCGGAATATCCATAATTTTTGCGATGTGCTTAGTGTAATTCATAATAATTTAGAACACTTTTGATGTTCTAATAGTTCTAATATTGTAAATTTAGAAATTTTTGGAATATTTTCGGAATAACTTTACTTTATGTCAGATTTCGATGTGCTTAACAAAATGATAAATCTTTGAGGCTTTTCCATATCATACGCAATATAATGAGTCTCTGGTAGATGTGATATTGTTTTGATGCATTTTGGAATATCACATTTTGGAACCTTTCGGAGTAACATCGATTCATTTTAAGATTTCGTTTTCGTTACTAAAATTTCTTTTGGATTTAAGGCACTTTTGGTGCATTTTTAAAGTATTTAACATGGAACTCTTCGAGAATTTTCGATTTCTTGGATGATATTTCGATTTTTCGGAGTAACATTCACTTTTGTTTGTTGTTTGCTTTTTCAAGTAAAATTAAGGGCTTCCTTTTAGTGGACTTAAGGCAAGTTTTGAGCATTTTAAAAATTGTGTTCAATATCAAATTTTGAGATATATATTTGGAATAAGTTTTCGAAATTTCTCGATTTTTTTTTTTGAAGAACTCACGACTTTTTTGAGTACCCTAAATTTTTACAGGTCTTCGATTTCTTATTAAAATTATTAGTTTCTTCACGACTTAGGATTTTTTTTATATAGAATCGAACTAGCGGAAATTTTGAGATTTTTTGCAGTATGAATTTGTAGTATATTATGAATTTCTATGAGATTTAAGGGAAGGACATTTTGAGCATTTTTAAAATATGTAAATTTTTCTAAATTTCGGAGTAAGTCTGGTTTTTTCCAAGACTTTAATTTCTATTGTTTAATACAGCTCTAATGAATTTTCTATATTGTGTTAATAATACGATTAACATTGATTTTGTCGAATTTAAAATTTTTTAGTAAAACAATTTGTTTATAACAGTTCTGGTGTATTTAAAAATTGAATCAACTTTTTGTGCATTTTCAAACATGTGCTAATATAGATTTGGAATTTTTGAAATATTTTAAAATTTTTCGGAGTATGTCTTTTCAGTGTTTTGCGAGTTTTTTATTTATTTTGCAAAACTAGGCAATTTCTATGCATTTTACAATATTTGGAACGTTTTTCGTCATCCCACGTCAAATTTGATAACGAATTTTCGGAGAGTTTTAAATTTTTAGGAGTAACTCCGAATTCGCAAACTCGAACTAATTAAAGAAATAATGGGTCTCCGCTGGACTTAAGACCCTCAAATAAATTCATAATTTAGTGTATGGCCACCCTTTCTGATTACTGCGGGCATGAATACCTTAATTACGCCTAAAAGTATACTTTGTTTTTTTATCAAATACTCACCATCCTTGTCGTAGTGAGCCCAAACATCCATAAACTGATTGGCTGATAATTTCTTTAATTCTCTTGATTCAGGATCACGATATTGACGCATAAAATTATGAGCCTTTTCAATCTGTACTCGTTTAGCGGCGGCAGCCGCAGCTGCAGCAGCACCATTTGCACCCTCCATATTTTGTAAATTCAGTGTTTATAAACGTTTAATATTATTTTAAGATTTCTCAAGTTTTTCTTTAGTTTTCTTCTTAATAATATTTATGAAACACTTTTTTTAATCAGTACTACAATCTCAACTTTCTTTGTTAAATAAAGAAATTGCTTTTTACTTGCTTTTCGCTGTTGCTTAATGCTTTAGGGATTATTTCTATTAAGAGCAGCAAAAATAATCGAACGTTGCCAAGTCACGTTTTGGGGATGTAACAGCAGTTAGATTTCGGCTGAAACTATAAAGAAATAATAAGAAAGAAATCACGTATGAGTTAAAATTTTAAACAAAAGCTTTTTAATCTATGAAACAAAGCATACTTTAAGGAGATAGTTATTAAAATGTATGAATTTTATTTGGAAAGAAACAAAGTTTTTAATGAAATCGGAAGTGGATTTTTGAAAAGAAAGGTATTAAAAGAATTTCTTAAGTTTTGTTATACAATCGTTAAGAAAAAAAAGAAATTCGTTATTTTAAATACGTAAAATTTTTATTATGTTTCTTCGGCTTTTGTATAGTTTTAGAAAAAAAATCTATTTTTCAAAAAACTTTGCATATCTTAAGGCTGTTTATATTACTGCTGATCTAAAAGAACAAACATTTACTTTTTTCGCTCCTAAAAGTATGCACAACTTTTGGTTAAATTCATATTTAAATATTTTCCAAACATTACTTCTACTTTTATACTCCAAAGTGTTTACTTTTTCACTCTAGGCACTCAAGTGCTTACTTTCAGATTTACTTCATAACTTTAAATCGTTGACCAGAAAAAAAATTGCCAAAATGAAAAATTGCTGAAATTGAAAAAAAGCAAATATTACAGCAGAAGTTTTGGTTATTTATAACACAAAAATCTATACAAATAGACTAATATTTATGTTATAAACTTTTAACACTCAAAACATATTACACTATTTTACAAAAAAATCAACACCAAAAAGCGATTTTTTTTAAAGCTAATTAGGGGCTGCTGAACACGAATACGACGTTTATTTTTCTTACAAAGCGGTTTTATTTTGCTTAAGAAGCGCTTCCGAAATATGTATTCGCGAAAAAAATGTTGACCGTTTTTTTAGCTATTTCCAAAAATCTTAATAACTGTTTATTGCAATTATATAAATTTTGCACTGTTGCATAGATATGTTTTTCTTCTTTCAGTTAATATGATACTGTGTTGATCGCACCAAAATTTCTTGAGTTACAGGCCTTAAGATTTGAAAATTTTTAATTTTTACGTTTTTTTTTTTAATTCAAAAGTCGCTCCATTAAAGCAAAACAAAAATTCCAAAATTTGTTGGGTCATATCTTAAATATAATCTTGTTCCAAACGTATTAATCTTAAAATTGCTAACATCAGACAAAAAATAAGAAAGTTAGAACATATTTAGTGAAAATATCCCGATTTGGGTTTTTATTTAAAAAGTTTTGTGTGGAGTATGAGTATAAGAATAACGCACAGTGGGGAGAATCCAAACATTTTAGAAATAAATCGCCTATTTCTAAACAGACATTTCGATCAGTATAACATTTTCCATGACCATAGCAGAGGAATACTACTATTTAACTTAAGAAGATGAGCTTTCCATATTGCCCAAGAGTGCTGCTACGAAGTTCCAAATTATGGTATTTCGGGTATGTAAAATTTTACAACGGTTGTGATTTTTCGTGTCCTTATAAAGTTGTAAAAAATCGTCTTTGATTAAGCAAATATTATCTTCCATAAACAGTAAGACATACTTTTTTCAAGATATCGGATCCAAATAACTACGGATTGTAACAATTGTTTTACCAAACAATTAAATTTCTAATTTAAAAAAATTTTATGAAAATGTTCCTTCTGAGTTGGAAAATATAAAATATTTAAATATTGAAAAAATATTTTTTGAATTTTTTTAATTTCTACCCTAAAAGGCAAGTCAGGCTTGCTCTATAAAAAAAATTCATAGAATTATTATATATGGGAATTTCCATGAAAATGACAACCACGACCGAAAAATTAATACCATTTTTTTTAAGATGTGGTAAAGAGGAAAAAAACAATCAAATTTTACTATACAGAGGTATTTATAACTTACTACAATTTTCAAATATAAAAAATAATAGTTTAAACTGAATATCTCTTTGACTAATTTTAAGACATTACAATAAACTATTTTCGCTTTTCTACCAACTAAATTCAGTTATTTATAACATTGTAATTATACTTTAAAACTAATGTTCCAACATAAAAGAACAAGGTTCGTGAGGAAAGACAAAAGATAGAGTTCGATTATCTGTATATTTTTTATTTTCTTTGAACGCTATTCCAATGTCACGTACTTACTGCATGCAAAAACATTATTTATCTACGTCATTTGAATTTGACCAGTCGCAACTGTTTCAAAATAAAAGTCTAAAGCAAGATATTTGTCGCAAACAAATATTGATCGACATTTTTTTTCCAATTTGGTGTAATAAAATTTTTATAAGCATTTAAAGATCGTCGCGTACACCATTTTAGTACTATAAATGCAAATGAAGAATGGCAAAATTTCCATTAAATTTCAAAAATAAAAAAACTTCATTCGTTTTCAACATATAAATCACTCTCGAACTGCGTATTCATTAAGCGAAAAAATTTCAAATTATTTAGTATGTACTACTCTTTAGTAGGCTAAGGTGGCGCCGTAAACTTAGCGCCCAAGTCATAGTATGCAGTATAAAATGAATTTGAATCTTGATTGTTTTTATTGCTGTTATCACCAAATACATATTCTTTATTTGTTTTTAAGTATTTGTTTACATATATTTATAAAACATATATTTCATTACTTAAGAATACTATAAGAGAAATATCTGTCACGTACGTTATTAAATTTTTTCATTATAAAATCATCCAAAAGTTTTTTTTTATTTCAAATTTACAGATAATAAAGTAAAAATAGTTGTTGGCTCTGTATAAGAAATTAAAAAAGACTTCACAATTCGCAGACTTTCGCATATTTTTACATGCATCTTAACATCACTTCCGTTTTATATCACGTACGATATGTCCTTATTTCCCTATATTTTGGACAACAGGGTTCCAAATGTGATAATTTTTTTTCACATATATTACACTCTGAATGGAACATAACGACAAAATTTGTTTCAGTTACTCCTATTTTTGCTAAATCTATTGCATTTTATAGGCGTGCGATGTCACGTACGCTGACATGGAAATGCCCATAATATATGTCTAATAAGTATCTTCATCTGATATTAGAAAAAAAATATAATTTATAATATTTGGTTGGCCCTGGATCCTTTTGAACTTGGCCTATTTTTCGGCAAAATTTTGACTAACCCATATAATCTAAAATCCCAAAGCTTGAATTCAAAAACAAATGCCACGTGCAGAAGGTTAGGTTAGGTTAGGTTGTACAGGCAGCTTACGCTCACTTGGGTCCATGTTTGGTCCCTTTGTGTTACCTGTAAAATAGAGGAAAAGAGAGAGGAAAGGAAGAGGTCAAGTGAAGGTGTGAAGAAGAAGAAGAGAAAGGAAAAGAGAGAGAGAAGAGTTATGGCAATCACTCGCCAGAAGGGGGTGGTTCAGGGCTGAAACCAATCACTGCGGCTTATGAAGAGGCTAAGTTTAGTAGGGTTCGTCGTTGATAGCTCAGATAGACTGACGAAGGATTGCTGACCAAGTTATTCACAGCCGCTGGTTTTCCAGCAAGGGGCAGAGACAAAGGAGGTGAAAGATGGTCTCCTCCTCCTCATCCCGACAGCTTCTGCAGAAGTCCTGGGACGTTAGTCCCATTAGCTTTGCATGGTTGCCGAATTTGCAGTGACCTGTGATAGTTGGGACGATGTGCAGAAAGTCTTATGTGTATCCATTTATATGCGCAAAACTAAAAAAAAAAATTTTTTGGTATTTTTGGAACTTTCTTAGGAGTTCTGAGAGTCTCAGAAGAAAATCTTAGTTTTCTTTGTTTGCTTAGTAATTAGTAAATAAATTTCTATATAACTGAAAAATATCATTCAAAAATATCAATAATCCACTATTTTATAGCGTGAAGAAAATATTTTTGCAAAAAGTCTTTCAAAAAAATGTTAATTGGTAGAATCTGAATACACTGTTAAAAACTACACATAATTTTGTAAATTTTGATATGTGATATGTTCACCTTTCTCTTGTAAACATGTAAAATTAATGGACTTATAAATAATAACTGGTACGGATCTGAGAACCAACGAATGAAAATTCAAATTGGGATGTTTTCACTAATTGGTGTTCACTTTCTCATTTTTTATGCAATTCCAATAATTTTACAATCAATATGTTTTGAACAAAATTTTCTTTGAGATATAAAAAAGACAAAAATTTAAATCATATTTTTTTCAATCTTAAGACCTGTAACTCAATGAATATTGATCCGATCGGCGCAGTTTATGTATAGGCTGAAAGGGGAAAGACTTTTTTATGCAACAGTGCAAAGTTCTTATAATTCAGATAAACAATTCTCAAGATGTTTGAAAATAGGTAAAAATAAACTGCCAAAAAAAAGTTTTTCAAAAATATCTCAAAAACGCTTCTTAAGAAATATAAATATATGCCATATTCGTGTTCAACGACCCAAAATTAGCTTGGGAAATATAATTTTGTTTTCTTTTGGCTTATAAAAAAAAGTTGAAAGTTTGTAAGCTAGTGTTATCGATAAAAAAAAGAACTATAATACTTAAGAAAACTGTTAAAGAAATTTTCCAAAAAATTCGAATAAAAGCAAACTAACATTAATTCTCCTATTACTATTCAAAAGTGTCATATAATATTAATATTATATGTGATTATGTCAGCTTGTCATTTAGCTAGACATACTTTAATATCAGTCTCTATTATTAATCGTCAGCATTTCGTCTAACAACAATTTTGCTGTTCTTGCTTGTTTCTTTGGCTCATGGCGTTGTTTTATCATATTTTTTTTCTTATTTTCTGTATTATTTTTATCAAGTTTCTTGTACACGTATATATGTGTATTAAGGCTGTTCACGACATAGTGGGAAAAAAATTTGTTTATCGGATCTAAACGCATAGTAGCTTATTTTGTGCCACTTGGAGTGCAAATAAGACCTGCAAAAAATATATTCAATCGAACAACGTTTAGAGGTTGCTCAACGCTCCCAAAGATTTGCTATAGAATAGCTTTTGTATACCTATTTCTTTAGAAAATTTACTATTTTGTACCGGTGTCGATTTGTGAATTGGAAATTGATCATGATTGTAATATTTGTTGATTCTTTGAGAGTGGTTAACGATGCAGCAGAACGCTCTGTTGCTCTAATGTCTGCCTTCAACGAATCTATTACGAAGAATGAGACAGAAATGCAGAAATTAATTCAGGTGGTAGAGGATCACAGAAAGAGAGTTCCCGATGCTCGAAAAGTTACACTTAAAGCGTATAATCCGCGATAACAAGATCATAATGCATTTTAGATTGTGTTAAGTGGTTTTTATGTAATGCTGATTAGCACATTTTGCTTAGATTATATGTATTAAAGTTCAATAAAAAGAAGTCCTTTGAGCAACCCCTAAATATTTTTCGATTTGTTTGAGTTTTTGCACAAAGCAATGTTTATAAAAAAGGAACAAAATAAGCTACTATGCATAATCAAATTAAAAAAAAATTTTTTTGAACAGCCCTAATGTGTATGCGTGTGTGTGTGTGTTTCTGTATTTTGTTGGGCCATGTGAAATCGATTATAAAAATACTAAATCCAAAGAAAAATAAAACCAGAGAAAGTAAATAAGCAAAGTACAAAGTAAAATTTTAATACACACGGCTTAAAAGCAGTAAATAAAGTTGGCATGATGTTTCAATTTAATTTATAGCTAATAAAAAAAACCTTCAAAATTTATTGAATTTTATATTGTTTCGTTTCCAAATTTCCTGACTTTATGGCGACAGTAATTTAGGGAGGTTTCATTTTATGAGTTGAATTAAAAAACAAAATGTGAAAATCTTAAGCATACTTTCTGAGTTAAAAAGAGAGGCGTAAAAGGTTGCCTAATTTTAGGCTAATTAAATATAAAACAAACGGAGTGGAGTGCTTTCAATTAAATGAAGTTAAATTAAAAATGGGCTTATAAATATTTTCTGGTCATCTGGATTATATAAAATTAACTTTAAGCAGATTCCACTGGTTGTTGTTTATTATTAATTTCCTTTAAAAGAAAAAGTTTAGTAACTGTTTCTCATTATAAAATCTACATGGCCTTAAATAAAGTAGAGACCGTTTACTAAATGAAGGCGTTAGGCAAACATCAAATTTTACTACAAGGCTTCTCACAATATATTGTATATAAGCCAAAAGGTGAACAATAAATCTTGCCTACTTTTAGACAAATTAAATTGAAAAACTTTAAAGGTTTTTGAGTTCCCATAATAGTTTTTACTAAATTTTAAGGGCGATTTGGACTATAAATGAATTCATTCTTGATTTAATGCTAAAAAAAACTTGAATATTTCTAGATGATAAAAATATAAAGACCGATGTGTATGGTAGATTGCTCTTCAATGAACTTAGTATACATAGTTAATTTAAAACATGACTCTTAAAATTACAGTTTTTGAAATTTCCTAACATTCCGAAAATTCATGGTTGATTACATTGAATATTACTAAATTCATTATAAAAGAAAAATGTTTATGTTATGACATGAAAGCAGTATGCTTAAACATGTTAAACTAGTCCCTGCTCGGGCGCCAATTTAACTATAAAAAAACTCGCAAATTTTATTTATTTTACCACCACTCTAATGTTCTTCAATGAACTTAGCATGCATATTTCATTTAAAACATGACTCTTAAAATTACAGTTTTTGAAAGTTCCTAAGCATTCCGCAAGTTCTTGGTTGATTACATTAAATATTACTAAATTCATTATAAAAAAATGTTTATGTTATCACATGAAAGCAATATAGTTAAACATGTTAAATTACTCTCTGCTCGGGCGCCAATTTATCATAAAAACTCGCAAATTTTATTTTTTTATCACCACTCTAATGTTCTTCAATGAACTTAACATGCATATTTCATTTAAAATATGACTCTTAAAATTACAGCTTTTGAAAGTTCTTAAGCATTCCGAAAATTCTTTTGTGATTACATTGAAAATTAGTTTTTCAAAACAATGCAAAACAGCAGGGACCGTTTCTCAAAACTACAAGTTAGAAATCTACACGAAACAATAATAACATTTATAAAAGTGTTCTTGTTTTGTGTGTTATTAAATTCGTTATAAAAAAAATTTTATGTTATGACATGAAAGCAATATGGTTAAACCCAATGAATTTTGATAATATCAACACAAATTATATATTATCTGAAAGAGGAGAAAGATAACTATGAAACAGTGAAAAATTTGCGTAACTCAAATAAACAGTGCTTAGGATTTTTGGAAGTAACTAAAAACAATTGCAAAATATTAAGTTTTTCGCGAATATCTGGAAAACGTGTCTCAAGGAAAATAAATAAATGTTCAGCAGCCCCAAATTTGTTTAAAAATAGCCTTTTTGTGAGGTTTTTTTTTGTAAACTAGTGTAATTGTGTATTTACAAGCCTTGAAATTTTTTAAATACCCACAGTGCTATAATTTGAGAATTTATAGCTGCGGCTCTGAGCAATATGAAAAGCTAGCTCATCTTCTTAAGTTAAATAGGAAATTTTATATTGATGGTATGGGATTATCCATTTAGAAATGGGTTATTCTTTCCAAAATAGTTTAGTTCTGCTCCACTGTAAAATAGTACAATATGCCATTTTGGGAGGTCTTTATACTTCCTCACAAGTGCAGATGTGTTTCTTTTTCCCACTTTCAATTATGCGATTAATCAATTATTCAAATATGTTTATTGATTAATACAAAAATTTTATTACCTAAATTAATGATTAGTCAACTAATTCTAATTTTGATTATTGAAAGTTAGAATTAATTAACTAATCAGGACCTTTGAGTTATTTACATTTTGAAAACAAAAATATATACTATGTAAAACACCACGCGGAACATTTTTGTGGAACAATTAAGTTCGCTATAGCGCCTCTGAAGTGAAGTTTTTTTGCCCCTTATTTATTTAGGGGCCAAAAAGACCCATACTTTGGAGAGCTAGAGGGTTAACATGTTCTACAAAAATTTTAACCATGGTGTTTTACATAAAAGTGCTGAACACATATTATACGTTAAACGTAAGGCGTACAAGATATTCTATGGCGAGTCAGTATAAATATGTGCAAAAGGGGGGTGGGAATATATTTTCCATCATTGCAGTCTGAATAATTCCAAAACTATTGGGTTTTTTTAAATACAATTCAAGCTGCTTAAAGGTAGTTTTGTTTAAAGTCTTTTAGTTGTTTCTGTAATAACATTTGACAACCCTTCCCCAAGTTGTGACAAATTTGGTGGAGCAGCTTCTTAAAAAATGATTTCTTGTAAAAAAAAAGGTAATTTCACTTTATTGTGAATAAAATTAATATTTTTGAATCGATTTTCATGAAATTACCTTTATTTTATTTGTAGTATATGTAGCTTTATGATCAAAGAATAAAAATGGTAACATTTTGCCATACTCGATTTTTCTATAAATTTTTAAAACATAAAAAATTTTTAATTTTGCATAAAAAATATACATTCTACATTAATGCGGTCTGAGTAATTCTGAAACCATTGAGTATATAACAAAAAAATATTATTGTGGCTTATAAGTAATTTTATTTCAAGTTTTCTAGTTGTTTTTTGTAATAAAATTGGACAACATTTTTCCAAGTTATGATAAAATGAGTAGAGCATCATCCTTTTTAAAAATCGCTAATTTTAGAAAAAAAAAATTATCCATAGAATTGAAAATTTCGAAAGTTTTTGTAGCTAGGGGACCATAACACATAAAAAAAATAGTGGCACTCCTTGGCATTTTTCTTGCTTGCTTTCAAAATGTAAATTAGTCAATTAATTCTAATTTTGAATAACTCAAAACGCCGATACATGTATGTATTTTTTTTTGTGGCCTATGCCCAGAATCATTCCTTAGAACCTTGCTAGTTTATAAATAGTTTGACCGTAAACAGCCCATAAACAACCCGAGGGAAATTGGTCACTAAACAAAAACTTAATAAAAATTGCTTTTGTTGTACAGAGCAATTTTTGTAAATATTAGGTGAATTTCCTTTATTATGCATAAAATCAATATTTATCTATCAATTTTCATTAAATGAAGCTTATTTTATTTGTAGTATATGTGGCTTTATGATTACTTAATAAAAATGTTAAATTTTAAGCCATTCTTAATTTTTTTTTACATTTTTTAAAAATAAATATTTTCCAATTTTCCATAAAAAATATATATATTTTTCATGATTACGGTCTGAATAATTGCGAAACCATTGAGTATATAAAAATATAATGTTAGAACGACTTAAAGATAATTTTATTCCAAGTTTTCTACTGCTTTTGTAATAAAATTCGAGTACCCCTTCGCAAGATATAATGAAATTAAGGTAGCAGCCTCTTGCAAAATCCTAAATTTTAGAAGAAAAACAACGTATCCATAGAATTTTAAATTGCGACTGTTTTTGTACTAGTAAGGCGACCATAACAGATCAAAAAACATAGTGGTGATCAAAGCTCAAGGCAAAAGTTTCATTTTGTTACATAGTGTAATTGGATAAATTTTGTTTTTTATACTTTTTTTACAGAAATTTTTTTATAAAAAATTTTTCAAATTACAAGAAATATTTCATACAAAATTCTTCAAAAATTTCTAGTTGGGTCTTAAATAATTCTTGGAAAAAAAAAACCAACTACAAAATAGGCGTGGCACTGCCCCCATATTTTATCATCATGTACTCTTACGAGAACTAATTGTGTGTGCGAAGTCTCATAAGAATCGAATAAGTAGAAGTAGTTAAAATGAATATTTACTTTTCATGGGCGTGGCACTGCCCACATTTCTATCCACAATGTTGTAATGTAACGATAACTAAATCTGTATGCAAAGTTTCATAAAAATCGGCTAAGTAGAAGTAGTTAAAATTCTTACTAACTTTTCTTGGGCGTCGTACCGCCCACTTTTCTAAACATAATCTTGTATTGTAACGACAACTAAAGGTGTATGCAAAGTTTTATAAGAATTGGTTTAGTAGAAGCTGTTGAAAAAGAATATTTACTTTGCATGGGCGTGGCACAGCCCACCTTTTTGATCCTGATGTAGTATTTAAACAGAAGCTTAATGTGTGTGTAAAGTTTCTTAAGAATCGGTTGAGTAGAAGTAGAGTGATTCCACGTAAAACGGCCCTATGCAAGAAAAATTTTTGTTTTCATTTTTAATAAAAAATCTCTCAATTGATGTTTTTTAGAGAATGACAATTATACTATTTAATATTTTTTAATCAATTTGAGGCACTTTTAAATTATCATGCAAGAAACATTTTGCTCTCCCTCCTTGTATGCTCAATATTTATTTCAGATTTTCTTTTATTCCATTTCTCATTATTAGTAAAAACCGTTATCTCTGCAAATAATATACTTTTTTCGTTTTTTATTGAATTTAAAAAAAAATATTCGGCTAAAGTATTATGCTGTCTATAATAGAATGGATAGCAAATAGTTTAATGTCTTATTATTTGCTTATCAGTTTATCTTTATGTTATTCATATTAATTAAACCAATAAAAATTTTATTTCTTCGAATATTTAAATTTTCGTACTTGGTCACACCCGTCGGTCACACCCGTCCCTTTTTAAAAGTGGTTTTGACACAAGAAATATAATTTTTTGTCAAACAGTAAATGCATAATACAATTAAAAGCACTTTAAACAGGCATCTATACCAAAACTATTGTGTACCTTATAATCAAAATTGTACACAATTTATACTGAAAGTCATAATTCTTTAAAACTAAGATTTGTAAGGTCACACCCATCGCAGCTTTCTGACGACCATTCTGAGCAGAAATCGTGTTCTAGCAGTGTCTACCCGTTATTCAACGACTTTAAGCTTAATGTCCTTGCGAGCCGCAATGTTTTTTTAAGTAAAAAATTTTATATTCTTCATTTATAACAAAAAATGTGTGTAAAATGGTCACACCCGGCTAAATGGAATTACTCAGTAGTAGAAAACGAATGTGTACTTACTTTGTACGGGCGTGACTCCGCCCACTTTTCAACGGGACCAATCTGGAAGTACATCCTTTTGAATAGCGTAAAAAATATCCATACAAAAAAAATACATGACGAATTCATAACCTTTCTCCTTTTTTTGAAGTCGGTTAAAAATTAGGCATCAATCAGGGTTTCTGTATGTATGTATGTAAATCTAAACAAACCTTAAATTAGCCTCACCAAAAGTATGCCTTAAAACATTTGTAGTAACACAACAAGTGGTTGCTTGACCTTACACTACCACTCTCTCTCACCATTTATTTATTTAACACACGCACTTACACACATGCAACAGGAAATTTAATTAAACTATAAATAAAACAATAATCGATGAAAATAATGGGGGTCAAGTTGAAGCTTAAAAATAATGTTTCATTTACAAAGTAAAAACGGAGTAAAAAACCAACAACAAAAATTGTTTTAGTAAAATATATCCTACAGCAGACATGTTGTCTTTTTTTGTTGTTGAGACTATACAGTACGTAATTAGTGCAGAGCATTTTTTAATATTAACATACAATTGAAACATTACACACTCTTGTACATAAAAGCTCTTTTAAGTGACTAGGCAGGCAGCCATACATGTTTGTAAAACTTTTTTATTTTTTACTTTAAATGTTAAGTTAATTCCACATTTTTTGTTGTTTTTACTTTTTATTTTATTTTTTTTAGCAACAAATAACTGCGTTGAGCAGACGTCTGCACTAACAAACCGATAATGAACTAAAGAAAAGGGTTTAAATAGCAGAAAAAGAGCAATAAAATGTATGTTTGTATTTTAAATAGAACCAAGGTATCGATTGAAGAGTAAAGACAAAAACAAATAATACAAGTGTCCAGTGGCAAAAAAACATTTCTTTGCTTTGACAAGACAAGAAAATATACATTTTTACTATTTTTTTTATTGGAATAAAAGAGGAAATATCGGAGAAAGCAAAAACAAACTGAATGCGCCAGCGCTGTTAATATATTTGTCGACAGTAACGCGGCAAGCATGTTTAGTAACATAAAATTGATGGTAAATTTATATTATAAGAACTACAAGAGTAAACGTTGAAGTCCAAATAATTTTAATTGGGCTCAATTATGTCAATTTAATTACACTGTTCAACACACGAAAATATCACGGTTCTAGACTGACATTTTTTACATAATTTCAATGAATAATGACATTCATTGACTTAGATTCATTAATTTTTAGCAAAAATACGTTGATTCAATGTACGCATACGTTGTATTAATGAAAATATTCATTGGTATTCAATATATAACGGTTCGTTGAAAGCATTCATTATTGTTTTTCTTCAAAAAAAAATTAATAAACCAGTTAATTGCTAAGGTCAAAATTAATGAACAATTCATTGAAACAGTGAACTTTTTCCTTGAATTTTTGGTTCGTTATTACGACTGATATTGGTAGACGGTTCACTATGCCGATTCACTATAACAATGTGCAAAAAGAAAGGGAGCTATAGTTTCCTCTAAAATGAGCCCTTTACCAAAATCACCCATTAGAACCTTGTGTCTTTTCCACCCTAAAACTTCAAGTCAAATCATATTTAAGAGTTTTTTCAAAGTAACGTTCAATATATTTTTGTCGAAATTAAAATTTTTTTCAAACACACGCACAACGAATTGTATTACCAACAATAATGAGGGACAATCTTCGTTGAGTTTCAATAAGAACGCCAAAATTGTATCTAAAATATGTTCATTTAAAAAATTATGGGTAACGCTCACTACAGTTTTAAAGGTTCAAACCATGATCGATTAATGCATCATTTTTCAATATAGTAACTATTTGATAAATTCACAAAACTTTTAAATATTTCAGCAATTAAAATGATTAATTTAGAAAGGGTAACGTTCAATACATAAAATTTTTCGTAACATTCAATGGATCCTGAAATTTCCGATTTCTTAACATTAACCCAAAAATGAAACTAGGTTTGTATATTGATCGTTACCTTTCATTCACGAGCATATAGCATTTTCTTTGATAACCTTAATGCTTCTCTCTTTCAGACATAAGCATCCAATAATGTACGTATATCACTTAGTTTTACTATTATGCATTTCTGTAAATAAAATTTATTATAAATATAAAAAAGATATGTGCTCCGTAGAAAATTATACATCAGTCGTTGCAATATATGACTGCATATATCGCTTATTTCAGAACTTAAGTTTTATTTAAAATTATGATCAGAATGTAGCAAAAGTTGTGCACTACATCGAAATTTATGATGTTAAGCTCTGCAGAAAATTTTACATCATTCGCTGCAAGGACATAGCTGCCTACCGTATGACCTTTAGTTTAGAACTTTAAAAGTTAGTCAGAATGTATTAGCCTAATTTAGCTTTTCCCATAGTTTCTGTCTTTCCGTTGCAGCTTACACATTTTTTGTATAAATTATCGCTTTATCACTATGAAACATCTAGAACTTTTTAATCTATTTTCATCCCACCTTGAAAGATGTACACAAAGAAGATAAAACATGCTATAAAAAAATTAAAATACCATTTTTCAGAATATTTAAGGATAAAGGATACTTTAGCATTTTAGAGGCACTTGTAGCAGGAAGGTATATCCTTTTTAATCAATACTTGTTAAGAGGAGACTAACCACTTTCGAATGAAATTATTGATATCCAATGACGCGCTTGAAAGTTATTCAATATAAAGAACTTTTCTCAAAAATGTCCGAGATGCCGAAGTTTAGACTGCTATAAAATAAAAACCATACGAGGTATCGAACTAATCCTTTCGCCATGTGGTGCGCACACAAGAGTAGAATATATATGTCGAAATTCATTAAATTCGGAGAGAATAAAAATGAAATTATTCTTTATTAAAGAAATTGGTAACGTTCATTACATTTTATAATAATATTTGAGAAATTCATAAATGTTTTAAATATTTAGAATTACAATTACACACTTTCTATTTAGTGTATTTAATGAAAGTAACGTTCAAAGTAACGTTCAATACATTTATCATGAGCTCCATCCACTCTGTTTTCAAGCTCACAATACAAATCGAAATAACAACAATTCGAATTGATAATCTTCGACGAATTTTAACAACAAAAATATTAAATTTATTTAAAAACTGGGTAACGCTCAATACATTTTTATAAAAAAATTTGTGAAAATCGCAAATTTTTTAAATATTGCGAATCAAAATCATACGGCTTTCTTATATTTGATATCTTTAATGCAATTTCAGCAGCTAGAATTAGTATCAAAGTAACGTTCAATACATTTTTTATGAATTCCATATTGTTTCTAAACACACAATACAAATTGAAATAACAACAATTGCACGTATAATTTTCTAAGAGCTTTAACCACTTCATTGTATACAAAAACGTTTATTTGATTTAAAAAATGGATATCGTTCAATATATTTTTGTAATCATATTTGATAAGTTCGCATAATGTTTTTAAATATTAAAAATTATAACCATACGCTCTTTTTATATTTTATATATTTAATACTATTTCAGTAATTAAAATTGATATTAGAGTAACGTTCAATACATCTTTTATGAATTACATATTGTTTTCAAACATACAACACAAATTGAAATAACAACAATTTGAATTGATAATTTTCGAAGAATCTTAACTCCTTAATTGTATACAAAAAATGTTCAATGAATTTAAAAAGTTATTGATGTTCAACAAATTTTTATATTAATATTTGATAAATGAAAAACATTTTATATACTAAGAATCAAAATCGTACGCTATTTTTATATTTGATGTTTATGAACTCCATCCATATTGTTTTCAAACACACAATACAAAGTGAAATAGCAACAATTGGGATTGATAATCTTCAACTAGTCTTAGCTCCTTAATTGTATACAAAAAAAAAATTCAATTGATGTGAAAAATGAGCAACGTTCAATACATTTTTATAATAATTTATGATAAATACACAAATGTTTTAAATATTATGAATCACAAACATGCGCTCTTCTTATATTTGATGTCTTTCATTCCATTTCAATCATTCAAATTAATAATTTAATAAGATAGAGTAACGTTCAATACATCTTATATGAATTAAATATTGCTTCCAAACACATAATGCAAATTGAAATAACAACTGGGATAATCTACGACGAGTTTTAACTACTTAAAAACTGGATAACGTTCAATACATTTTTGTTATATTATTTTATAAATTCACAAATTTTTCCAGAAATCAGAAACATACGCTCTTCTTATATACTAGGCCTTTAATGCAATTAAAATTAGTTGGGAAAAGTAACGGTCAATACACAAAACTGTGATCAACAAAAAAATTATTGAAAAAAGTACAGTACGAACACGAAAGAATATTTGTAAATGAGAATCACTCATTATTTAATTGTTTTGAATATTTTATAGTACATATTTAAAAAATACAAATTTGTATATGCTTTAAAAACTTTTAAGCGCCTTAACTTATGCTGTATATTTCCCATAAGGTTATTATAAAGTCCCCTTTTTTGTGCCTTTTTAGGAGGGTGTTTTTATATAATTTTTTTCTGTTTAACATTTCATACACAACCAACAAACAGTTTGACCTAGTCGTGTTCTTTTTTTTTATTGTTATTTTGTGCCACAGTACTTAACATTTTAGTCTTGTGCTGTATTGTTGTTTTTGTTTATTGTTTTCGTTTATAAACTTTTATTGCCCTAAAGGTAGACCTTATAAAGAATACAATGTTACAGTAACATGTTAATACTCGTGTGTGGCATTTACACATACACGAATGTGCTTTATGTAGTGAATATTTAATCTCAAGCAATTGAAATTATTTTTATAGGGCTTTTCAAGATTTAAAAGTAACATTGGGAATTACAGCTTATCAAGCTAAAAATAAGAATTGCTATAAAATACAGTGAGGTTAAAAAATAATTGAGTCAGTAACAACACTCCCCCAACCCACGCCGCGCGACACAAGTTTCCAAAATGAATTTCCCGAAATTAAAAAAACGCCTTAAAGAACAATGCGTTGTGCCATGACCAATCGGGAAAATGGAAGGATTTAAAAAAATTGGTGAGCTGCTTAATATAAAAGTTGAAATATTTTTGAAGTTTAGTGAAAATTGCTGCAGGAACATTCGTTACATTCGTCCTTATTATTTAAAATGAAATTTTAACTACAATATAGAAAATTAGTAGCTACGTATTTCTAAGATTATGCTATTAAGCTGGTCGATAAATTCATTTCATATTTTTAATTTTATATAAAAATTCTTCATGCAAATATGCTTACATGCAGTAAAAATCGGTAACTATTTCTAAATTTATGTTGTTAATCTCTGGAAAAAAATTTACATCAATCGGCGCAAGGAGCTGGCTGCATCCCGTATATCCTTCATTTCACAACTTGAACTTTAGTTACACTTAAGATCAAAATGCACTGAAAATCTATAATAATTTCTAAAATGTAGAAACTTTCGGATCAATGGCTGCAAAGACATGGCTACGTCTCATATATCCTTTATTTCGTAATTGAAGTTTAGATACAATTAGGATAAGAATGCATCAAAATTTACTACTACTTCTAAAATAATGCTGTCAAACATTGTAGAAACTTTCAGATCAATGGCTGCAAGGACATGGCTACGTCTCATATATCCTTTATTTCGTAATTGCAATATTAGATACAATTATGATCTAATGCACCAAAAATTTAGTACTACTTCTAAAAGTATGATGTCAAACTCTGTAAAAAATTTTTGATTAATCGCCGTAAGGACATATCATTCCCTCATATATCCTTTATGTCATAATTTAAATAGTAGCTGCAGTTAGGACCAAAATGTACCAAAAATTTACTATGTATGTACTTCTACAATTATGCTGTCAAGCTGTGTAGAAAATTTCAGATCAATCGCTGTAAGGATATGGGTACGTCTCACATATACTCTATTTCATAATTGTAGTATTAGATACAATTAGGATCAGAATGCATCAGAATTCACTAATACTTCTAAAATAATGCTGTCAAACTATGTAGGAGTTTTCAGATCAATGGCAGTAAGGACATGCCTACGTCTCACATATCCTTTATTTCGTAATTGAAATATTTAGATACAATTGTGATCAGAATGCACTAAAAATTTATTACCATGTTATTCCAAAATTATGCTGTCAAACTGTGTAGAATTTTTCAGAACAATTGCTACAAGGTCATTAGATCCAATTGTGATCAGAATGCACTAAAAATATTTTACTACTTTTAAAAGGTCGATGTCAAACTCTGTAAAAAATTTTAGATCAATCGCTGCAAGAAAATAGAATTCTCTCATATATCCTTTATTTCATAATTAAAATAATAGCTGCAATTAGGATCAAAATGTACCAACAATTGACTACTATGTACATACTTTTAACATTATGCTGTCAAACTCTGTAGACATTTTCAGGTCGATGGATGCAAGGGCATGGCTATGTTTCACATATCCTTTATTTCGTAATTGAAATATTAGATACAATTGGGATCAAAATGCATAAAAAATTCAGTACTACATACTTCAAAAACTACGATGTCAAACTCTGTAAACATTTTTAGATAAATCTCCGAAAGGACATGGTATTCTCTCGTATTCTTTATTTCATAATTCAAATACGCAAAAGCTGCAATCAGGATCAAAATCCAGCAAAATTTACTACTACATACTTCTAAAATTATGATGTTCAACTCTGTAAAAAAATCACATCAAAACTACTTCAACATCTAAATTTAATATCCGAATGCAGTCAAATTCGATAACTATTTCTAGAAATATGCTGTTAAGCTCTGTAGAAAATTTCACATCAATCGCTACCTCTCATATATCCTTTATTTAATGCAGCCAAAATATATTACTATTTACAGAATTATACTCTTAAACTCTGTAGATAAGGTATAAGGACAAATTTATCAGCCATATATCCTTTATTTCAAAACTTACAATTTAGTTAAAATTATGATCAGAATGCTGCAAAAATATATAACTATTTATAAAATTATACTGCTAACCACGGTAGAAAATTGTATATCAATCAGTGGAAGTTCCTGGCTATCTCCCATATATCCTTTATTTTAAAACTCAAATTTTTGTTACAACCATGATCAGAATGCAGCCACATTTCATAGCAGTTTCTAAAACTACGTGGTTAACTTCTATAGAAAATTGCACATTAATCCTTGCGAAGCCATCGCTGCCTCCCATATATCCTTCATTTCAAAACTGAAATTTTTAGCACAATCATATTCAGAATGCAGCCATAATCTATAACTGTTTACGCGGTTCAACTTTGTAGAAAATGTCACATTAATCGCTGCGAAGCCATGGCTCCCTCCCACATATCGTTAGTTCAAAACTTGAATTTTTAGCACAATCATGATCAGCATGCAGTCAAAATCAGTAATAATTTCTAAATTTACGCTGCTAATCTCTGTAAGAAATTTTACATGAAGCGGTTGAAGGACATGGCTTCTTCCCATATATCCTTTATTTGAAAACTTATAATTTTAGCTTAATCCATGACCATAATATACCAAAAGCTGGTTATTATTTCAAAACTATGCTTTTAAGTTTTGTGGCTATTTTTATTTTCGTCAGTGCAAGGACATCCCCAAATCCCAATTATATTCTATATTTAAAATTTTAAATTTTCGATACAATTACATTAGAAAGCACTATAAAGTTTTAAAAAGATAAAATATATCAAATTTTATAAAAAAAAATTACAGTTTCAACCTAAAAATGGTATTTAATTTGCTGTCATTGCTTATTTAACATTATTTAACATACTTTTAGGATATATCGTATAATTGTTTGCAAATGTGTTTGTACGTTGTTTGCTTTTAATAGATTTTCTACATTTCAATCATATAACATGCATTATGTGATTAAATTACACAATCGGCTAGACATGTAAGAAAAGCTTTAAATAGAACCAAGCAAGTTTCAATGAAATTCAAGGTTTTTTTTATAAGTAAAACCTTCCGAAAATAAAATACTATTTTATTCATTTAAAAGCTTGTGAAATGATATCACATTAAGCAAAGTAAACAAATGGATTAAGACATATTACAAAAGTGAATAAATTTCATAAGTCGATTGCAAATATCATATTCGTGCAGCCTTGGGACAAAAAGCAGTAACGGTAGGCATGATAAAATTGAATGACAAAGTTAAGCCGGTAAGTGTTAAGAACCAATTTAAAGCATTATTCATTGTCACACATAAGATATCTTAATGTCATGCTTAAGGTCTTTATTTGGTTTGAAGTGCTTGTACATTTTTCTCAAATATTTTTATTTCGGCATCTGATCGGAATCTTTATTACTATTTCTAAAATTATGCTGTTAAACTCTGTAGAAAATTTGACATCAATCAGTGCAAGGTCATGGCTACCTCCCATATATCCTTTTTTTTAACTTAAATTTTATGCACAATTATGATCAGAATGCACTTAAATCGATAAATACTTCGAGAATTATGCTAATAAACCCTTGTAGAAACTGTTACATTAATTGCAGCAAGGGGATGGCTATGTATCCTCTATTTTGAAACTTAAATTTTAGTTACAATATGACCCGAATGCAGGGAAAATCTATTAATATTTCTAAAATTATGTTATTATTTATTGTGAAAAATCTTACATCGATTACTACAAAATCACGGCTACTACCCATATACATATCCTTTATTTCAAAACTTAAATTTTATGTACAATTATAATCAAAACGCAGGCCAAATCGATAACAATTTATAAAATTACATTGTTAAGGTCTGGAGAATATTTCACATCAATCGCTTCAAAGACAGTGTTGACTTGCATGTATCTTTTGTTTGGCAATTTAAGTTTTAGTTACAACTATAATCAGAATGCAGCGAAAGTCTATTACCACATACAAAATTATACTGTAAAGCTCTGTGAAAAATTTTATATCAATAATTGTGGGCTTATGGCAACCTCCTATATATTCTTTATTTCAAAACTAAATTTCAGGAAATTTCGAATAGAAAATCAATAAAAAAAATTGTAAAACAACGCACAAATAGGTAACAACTTCTAACACGACGCTGTTAAACTCTATAGAATGTTTCACTTCAATCGTTGCAAAACCAAGGCTACTTCCCATATATCCTTTATTTCAAAACTTAAATTGTAGGCACGACTATGATTAGAATGCAAACAAAATCGATAACAGTTTCTAAAATTACGCTGTTAAACTCTATACAAAATTTAATATTAATCGCTGCAAGGACATGGCTACCTCTCATATATCCTTTATTTGAAAACTTGCATTTTAGTTGAAACTATGATCAGATTGTAGCGAAAATCTATTACTAATTTCAAAACTGCACTGTTAAACTCTGTGGAAAATTTTATATCAATAGGTGCAAAGCTATGGCTACCTCCCATATATCCCTTATTTTAAAACTTACACTTTAGGAAGAATTATGAATAGAAAGCAGCCTAAATCGATAACAATTTCTAACATCGCGCTGTTAAACTCTATAGAATATACGATACCAATAGTTCCCAAACAAGGGCTACCTCCCATATATCCTTTATTTCAAAACTTAAATTTCAGGACCAATTATGGTCAGAATGCAGCCAAAATCGATAACATATTCTAGAATAATGCTGTTATTTTCTTTACAAAATTTCACGTTAATCGCTGCAAGGAAATGGCTACCTCCCATATATCCTTTATTTCAAAACTTAAATTTTAGTTAGAACTATGATCAGAATGCAGGAAAAATCTAATAAAATTTCTAAAATTATATTGTTAGTCATTGAAAAAAATTTTACAGCAATCAGTGCAAGATCATGTATACCTCCCATATATCCTTTATTTCAAAACTAAAATTTTGGGCACAATTATAATAAGAATGCAGTCAAAATCGATATTAATTTGCAGCACTACGCTGTTAAACTCTACAGAATATTTCACTTCAATTGGTGCAAAACCATTAGCTACTTCTCACATATTCTTTATTACAAAACTTAATTTTTAGGCACAAGTATGATTAGGATGCAAACAAAATAGATAACAATTTCTAAAACTGCTCTGTTATACTCTATAGAATATATCACAAAAAACAATGCAAGGCCATGGCTACCTTCCATATATCCTTTTTTTAAACTTACATTTTAGTTGCAACTATTATTATAATGCAGCCCAAATCGATAGATTTTTCTAGAAATACGCAGATAAACTCTAAAGAAAATATCACATTAATTGCTGCGTCATGGCTGCCTCCCATATATCCTTTATTTCAAAAATTTAATTTTAGCCACAGCTATGATCAGAATACTGCTAAGTTGATAGCTATGTACTTCTAGAGCTAGGCTCTTGACTTCTATAGAAACGTGCACATTAATCGCTGCAAAGATAGGGCCTATGTATCCTTTATTCGAAAACCGAAATTTTAGCGTGAACATGCAATGAAAATCAATTAATATTTCTAAAATTATAGTGGTAATCGTTGTTGGAAATTTTACATCAATCAGAGCAAGTTCATGGCTTTCTGACATATATCCTTTATTTCAAAACTTAAATTTTAGCCTCAATCATGATCAAAATGCAGTATAAATCGCCACGAATTTCTAAAACTATGCTGTTCAACTCTGCAGAAAATTGTACACCAATCACGGCAAGGTCATCGCTACCTCCCATATATCCTTTATTTCAAAACTTAAATTTTAGCCTCAATTATGATAAAAATCCAGTCAAGATCGCCACGAATAGTTTTAGAAATTCGTAGCGATCTTGACTGAATTTTGATCATAATTGAGTATAAATCGCCACGAATTTCTAAAACTGTGTTGTTCAAGTCTACAGAAAATTATACACCAGTCAGTGGAACTTCATGGCCACCTCACATATATCCTCTACTTTAAAATTTAAATTTTAGCCTCAATTATGATCAAAATGCAGTCAAAATAGCTACGATTTTCTAAAATTATGCTGTTCAACTCTGTAGAAAATTGTACATCAATCAGTGCAAAGTCATGGCTACCTCCCATATATCCTTTATTTCAAAACTTAAATTTTAGCCGCAATTATGATCAAAATGCAGTCAAAATTGCTACGAATTTCTAAAACTATATTGTTAAACTCTGCAGAAAATTGTACATCTATTAGTGCAAGGCCATGCCTACCTCCCATATATCCTTTATTTTAAAACTTATATTTTATGCACAATTATGATCAAAATGCAGCCAGCATTGCTACCAATTTCTTAAACTATGCTGTTAAACTCTGCAGAAAATTGTACATCAATCAGTCCAAGATCATGGATACCTCCCATATATCCTTTATTTCAAAACTTAAATTTTCGGCACAATTATTATCCGAACGAGCCAAACTCCATAACAACTACGGTGATAAATACTATGGCTGCTTCCCATATATTCTTTATTTCAAAACTTAAATTTTAGCCACAATTCCGATACAATTGCAGAAAAATTTGCTAATGCTGCTAAAATTATGGTGTTAAACTCTGTGAAAAATGTTATTGGTACAACTATATGCCAACCTTCCTGAAATGTCATATTTTTTATATGACAGGTAAGCGTGGAATATCCCATATACATCATATATGATCATTGTATTAAAATTCAAAAAAGAAGTTAAAAGGTATTGTTCTTTTTTTCGTAATATCTTCAAAGTTAATTTAATACTTTTTAGAAACACTTTTCTTAAAAGTCACTGCAATTTAAAAAGAGATATGTTATAGCTCATAAATTTTTTCACTGTTTATTACCTTCTTTTTGAAACTTCATCCATCCAAAATGGAAGTAAGTACTTTTACAACTTTCCCATCAAATGTCAAGTTTTATTAGAAATATTTTTTCATTTATTTAT